>JAAGNO010009227.1:100170-127700 GCA_033439905.1 Ceryle rudis | reverse complement strand
TTTTGTTATTATATTTTGGTTCTCAAAATAAAAAAAAAAAAAAAAAAAAAAAACCAAAGAAAAAAAAAGGAAATGCTGTTGAGGGAATAACCATCAGTTTTTAGAAAGTCTGACTGAATGTATAGAATTTCATGGTTTCATGTGGGCCGTATGAAAACAGTAGCATTCATTATATAGTTTGACAAAATATTCATGATTGCAGTTGACTTGCAAATTTCTCTAAAATTACACTTCTGTGAGAAAACAGCTCTTTCAATGTGTAAAAATTACCATTCGTTTCTTTAGTTTTGACCTTTGTTGATCTTACTAATTCTTAGTTATTTTCATATGTTCTGGTTTTTCTGGGAGGGAAAATGGGACTTAAAAGTATTCTGACAGAGATTTGGGGCGATTGTTTCAGAGACTTACAGCAGCACCCATTAGCTATAAGTAAGGTTCAATTCCAGTTTCTATTACATATCTCAAATCTTTGAGAAAACTCTAAAACTGTTACTTGAATTCCATTTAAAATGGAATGTTCCAGCCATGACACTTTTTTTTGGTGCATTTTTAAAGATTAACCCAAAATTTGGTTAAATATTTATAAAATTGCTTGTAAGAAAAATTCAGAAAAACACCACTGCTGTATTCGTGCTTAGTTGTTATATAACAGTTCTAAAAATCATAATGTGAAAACTATATTTGCTAAGGGACTAAAGCAAGATACAGGTGTTTCTACATCTTTAACGATACCTGAACGTTTTTAACATTTAACCTCCTGCAGTTGGCAGATTATTTGAGGAGATATTGTGAACTCTGGTGCATACAGCATAAAACTCTGAACAGGTCAGAAGAATTCTGTGTAAAATCTGTTTTGATTCCACTTGAACAATGAGCCATGACAAGAGCCATGCCCTGGAAGGCAGTGAAAGCATCTGTGTTACCTGCTTAGATCAGGAGTGAGCTTCTGAAAGAAATGCTATTATCCTCACTGCACTTGGATTCACATTCAGGTGTTCATAGTGTGAACTGGATTCTTCTCAGGTTAAATTTAATCAGATGATGTGCTTCAGAACTGCACATTGTATGTTTTGATCAGTCATTGGCATTCAGCCCCTGGAAGCAGATCAGAGTTACTGCTGAATCCACCCCCTCACCCTTTTTTAGTGCAGACGTTTTGTCCTCATCGCCAGCTGTTCTGCTCTGTAGATCTGCTCGTACTGTTTTACACTACTCACTATTTACACATAGCCAGTGTTGCCTACAGTGATAGACAGACCACGTAGTTTTGAGAGAAGTGCAGCGTTATGACACTGACTGATACATTTCAGAGGTTCATCACTCTGGGACCAGACTGCAACAAAACCTACTAGTCTCTTACAGATGTGGTGGACCAAGGGATTTCCATTTCCACAGGTGGCTGCTGGAATAGGCCTAACTTGTAGAGACTTCATCTGTCTTTTAGAGGGCCTGTAAATTGAGGTAAAACTCTATGAGCAAATATTTAGCAACCTGAATATTGGATTTATTTATGTCGGTGTTGAGTTTTGATATTGTCACTGGTTGCTTTTCATGAAGTGAATGATAAAGGATCTTTTTTTTTTCATGCATTCATGTTTTTCACTACATGTGAGGATCTCAAATGTCATAATATGTTTATTTTCAGGATTTTGATACTGTAGGATCTATTGTATCTCAAGGCCCATCAGTTCCATTATTAAGGGGTTTATTGCAATGATTGCATAGAAAAATCAAGTGTTCTTTTCTCTTAGCTGGGGTTAAGAGGAAAACAAAAGAACTGGAAAGAATTCTTCATTTCGGTGTGAAGTGCATTGAGTTGTCCTAAATTTCCTTACATCAGTGCCTATTATTTATCTGTCTTCACTAAGATGATTATTTCATATGTTTTGAAGTGCAACCATCTCAACTTGACCCATCACAAAAGAGAATTGCAGATTGAAAATAAGATTCTTTGCTCTGAACAGGTTGCCCAGGGAAGTTGTGGATGCTCCATCACTGGATATGTTCAAATCCAAGCTGAATGAGACCTTGAGCAACCTGATGTAGTGGGAGGTGTCCCTGCCATGGTAGGGAGGTTGGAACTAGATGATCTTTAAGGTCCCTCCCAACCCAAGCTATTCTATGATAAAAAGGAAAGTTTCTATGCCTTTTTAACTTCTCAGTAAAATGTTGTTACCTACAACTAGAAAAAGATTTCATTTCATTCTTAACAAAATGTCCTTTTTTTTTTTTTTTTTACTTTTTAAGAATTAAATACCATTTCTCAATACCTTTCCATTTCATGCTTCAATTATTGTCAATTAGCAGCACTTACCTAAAAGTTTAAAGTCTCACTTTCAATACTAAGGTTTGGTCTAAACAGATTTGTACTATTTAAACCTGTCAGTCAGAGGTATGATTTATTTTTTTTTTGACCAATGTAGTTGTATTGATACAACTCCTAGAATAAATATAGTTATATAGGTATGAGGATATATTTACACCAATTTTTCTTATTTCCCTTTCCTGTCTAGCAGAATAGTTCTAAAGTGGTACAGCCTTGTATATGAGCAAAGCTCTTAGAGCAAAAAACAGCAAAGAATATTACCCTCTAACCCTGTTATGTATTTCTTATTTCACTGGCCAAGCACACTGTGTGTCAGTCCCTTTTCTGTAGTATTGAGAGGACATTTCTTGACTTGTACATTCTCAGCACGGTGCCAGTGAAGTTTCAGTATCTCTGTAGGAATACATTGTTGAATGAGAAAATCATGGCTTTCTGTTCCTGTCTAAACCAGATATGATAGTTTTGAAATCTTTTTTTAGTAAGAGCAGAATTTTCACCCTGTATTTTTAAATTATGCTTATAGTATAGTTTAGTAAACAGGATTTACTCAATTAATCAGATTTACAGATTAGCTTATTGATCACAACTATTTCCTACTGGAGATCAATGCTAATGTACTTCATATCTTTAATTGTTAATCCATTTTTAAATTAACATTGATGTTTGTTGATATCATCTCTGCTTATATTTTTTGGGGAGTGCGTAAAAACACTTTTTTATTCATTAAGGCATTTATGGGAAGAAGAAGACAAAAAGCAAACAATTCATTTTCTGTATATAATTGAAGATGTTGATCTTAGCTAAAGAATTGTTTGACATAATAGTTGTTAAATATATATTAAGATGATGTGTTACCTTGTAAATCTCTCTGTATAAAATGTATGGGAAAGGTAATAAAATATTTAATATTTAGGATTTTATTCTCATTTTAATCAAGGAGATCAGTATTGTCCTGATCGCCATAAACCATTGCTGCAATTCTGTAATGTTCTCATGTGAACTGCTAACTATGTCTGGATGGTATTAAATGTAATACAGGACAAAATGGTTGTAGATTTTATATCTCTACACGTGCACTGTCTTGCTTTTACTTAACAGGGACAGTGGAAAAGAAGCAATGCTGGCATACAGGATAAACACCAGGCTTAATGATGACTTATGGGACCCCCTACAGTCAGTGTGCAATACAAGGTTACTGGTTTCATCCACAGTCAACTAGTCTGTTTGGAGAGTGGGTTGTGAATAGGGAGGAAAGACCTCAATGTACTGTTTTCTCAGTTCCTCACCTATCTCGTCTCTCTCACAGGCAAAAGGTCTGCCAAACCCAAACTCCATGGTTTAATATTGATTGAACTTCTTTGGGAAGTTTTTCTATTCCTTAACAATGCTGGAAGGAGGTGGGAGAAAGATAGAGACATCATCCATCTTATATCAGCCTGACCTGCTGGATGAAGCAGGCAGGCAGCAAATCCTCAGCACCACAAACAAAACATACAGTAGCAACACAGAAAAGGACGCAGATGTAAGTTAGAAAGACCTTTAAGATGCCTTGTCCACATAAACTAGAAATAGATTGTGCAGGAACTTCAAACAGGGTCCTGCTTTGTCTGGCAGTTATTCTGGTGACACTATCTCATACTACCAGTAATTTTTCTGAGTTGAAAAATGAACTTTCAGGGGATCAAAAGTTAGACCAGCACCACCATTAAATCCTCAGAAGCAGCACATGCTATTAGATCCATAGTCTATTTTAGTATACAAATATATTTATTTAAGAAGTAAACTTCCTTAGGAATCATTTATATATAAACTTTTAAATCTGAAACCCTAAAAGTGGATTATTTAGATGGTAGAGTCAAGCACTTAGGTTAATAGATCCCACATATGCCATTTATTGCATACTTCTGTTTATTGCTAAAGGCAGTAATTCCCTTAAGTGAAACACAGTATTTTATAGAATTAAATAAAATAATGTACGTTGTTTCTTTACCCACTCTTAATGTGTTAAACAGAAAATCTCTCTAGCAGATGAGCATTAAAGACACAGAAAAGCCCACTATCATCATTGGTATTGTTATTACTAAAAATTTAACCATAAGTGAGTTGACAGAGCAAGCATCATAGTAAAGACAAGGCAGATCTCTTACATTTTCGCATAATTTAGCAGGTGAATTGAATGCCTATTGAGTCAAGGAAACCAACAACATCCTTTGTCATCATGCTAACTTGAGGTCTGCACACACTGGGCGTCGTTGAACCCTGGTTCACTTAAAGACTCCTCTCTTGGCATATGCAATGCTGTATGGACAGAGGGTTCGCCGAGCTCTGATTTGTCCTTCAGTCTTTTGTAGTCTTTGACATAAAGAGCAATGAGTCTGCATGTGCAGCTTTGACAGGAGGACTGTGAGGGGCATATAGAGCACACTTTAGCTGCTGAAGCCTCTGCAGACATAAACTCATTGTCATCCCCTTGGAAGAATTTCCTATTTTAGTGGATTGGGTGCTAAACCAAAAAGATTTTTGCTCCATTGTAAGAGCTGGAGTTGTAAAATAGATTTAAGTCACTGAAAGTGTCAAGCTCTTAATGAATTTGCTACATTTTGTTGGACAAAGCTGCTTGTTGGTATTCAATTATTAAAAAGCAACATGACCAAGCAGTAAAAATCTGGTACCATTTTAATATGGTATATGCTATCATGTGGAAAAAGGCCTTGTAAGATTGTTCTTTAAAGTAGGTAAGAATTGAGTGTGCTAAACACATGGTCAGAACAATCTCTCTGAAACAGCTTTGGTGATCAGGAGCAGATTCTCACTGAAGTGTCTGCTGTTTTTTAATGACATACTTGTCAACATGTAACCTTAGAATATAGACACCATGGTAACAGTTTTAACACAGTGTCTTTAAAGAGCATAATTGTGTGGAGCACAAATAGAAACATCTTGACTCTTGTAGTCTTTTAATCCACTTAGAGAAATGCTTTTCAATCCATCAAGCAGTGTTTTCTGGATCTTGTTGAACATCTGTCTGTCTTGAAACGAGTTGGAATAAAAGTCTAAGCAGGTTCCACAATGCTGTGTTTCCTGTAGACCTTAAAATGAGCATTTAGGCATTCTTAGTATTTTGATTTTAGATTCGAGCTGAAGAACATTAAACAGAAAGAATTATGAAATTTGCTTGGTTATATTATAATAAAAACATGCTTGTAACTGTTCCTGTACAGCAAAATGCTTAAACACATGCATTCTTTTACACATGTGAGTGGTTCAGATGCTTGATATCTTGTAAAACTCATACATTTAGGTGCATGAATACACTATGGGCTTTTTAGCACACCTATGCTGTGTTAAAGTCATGGTGGCTAATAACTGCCTGGGCAAGTTTTAGTCAGTAAAGACAGTAGGATAACTTTTTCTGACACAATGCACAAATGACTCCATGTTGGCAGCTGAATATTGCTGGATGTTTTGCTTAGACTCTGTCTTTAAAATATTAGAGCACCATAGCCATTCAGTCAGAAGCAGTCCATTGCTGTGCTTAGTGTCATCTGGGTTAAGCACTAAGGTTCCTGCCTTTGGGAGATTTTCAGGGCTGGTTATGGAAGAGCTCTACAGGAACGTATTCAGAGTCTGGGTTGGTTATACTGCCCTTTGGAGGGCTTTCAGGTTTACACTGAACAGGCTCTGGTCTATAGCTACCAAAATGCAACAGAAATTAGTAACATTTCTTCTAAGGATGGCATAAACAAAGTGCATCGATACGGTCGTCTTTGATATATTTTGTAATTGTGAGCATGCTTTTACCAAATGCAGTTCAGTAACTTACCCTTTCTGAGATGTGATGACCCTCATCTTTATGGTGATAGTAGCAGTTTATTTCCTATAACAGGCTTACCTTCATAATCTGATAATAATTGATATTCTAGTATAGAAAAGTAAGTGCAAAATGACAGGCAATACAAAAAGAGGAGTCTTGAAAATTATGATATCATCATCACCTACATACTTTTCAAAGTACTTAAATTTCCCTGAAATATTAGAAATGTGAAAAAAAGAAATTCTGTTAGCTTTGTATATCTATGTGTGTATCTTCTTGTTTTGCTATAAAAGGTCAGTCTTTCTGTATATACATGACTATTTCAATGGTAGGTTATTTTAGGCAGTATCTTCTAGACCCATGAGATATCGTTGATCAGTTCAGTCTTTACTTACACAATAGCATCATAACCTTTTCATTTCTAATAGTATTTAATTTCACTCATAAATTAACAGATAGGACATAAAAATACAATGTCAGTTTAGCAATTGGAAGCACCATCAGATTTTCAGCAGCAGGAACATTCCCTTCAAAATCTGATTTTCAGTCCAGTTGGACAAAATCACTGACTTCTCTGCAGCACAATCTCATTGTGTAACTACAGAAACATTTTCACATGTTATGTATGTCTTTTAGGTTAAGAGAAATGAGGCGTTTCCCTTGAGCTGCCTTTCCAAGCACACAATGTAGTTTTGGTGTAATATCAGACTTAACACAAGCACATCATTTAACTCCCATTTTATTAATACAAATGATTCAAAATGCTGCTTGCTCCTCTTTGGGGACCTTCTTTGCCTCCCTCTTAAATATTAAAAAAAAAAAAAAAAAAAATCAGAATGAACAGTATGTTATTAGAAGGTGCAGCTTCCATTTTATTTTCTCTTAAAACTAGAGGATAAAAAGCTCTTAATCTTCAGTTATGATCTTCTCACTTAAACTTTGTTTTGTACTAGGAATTGTATTGTGTGGCTTCAGTGCTGTCCTGAAGAAAACTAACTTTTCTTTATTCAGATTTCTGCAGGTTCTCTCACAATATTATTTTACAAATATATTTACATCTCATAAAATCTAAGTTTTCCACCTTTGTATCCTTTAGGGAAAGAAGTTGGTATAAAAGGTTTTTCAGAACAAAATTCTTACCAACTTCCCCTTTTAGGAGTTTTTTAAATAAAATGAATGCATGTTTGCTATGCTGTACAAATTAGTCATATTTATTGCTTCCATTTACTTTTGGTCAATAATACCTTCTGGGAATTCTGATAAAACATTAAGGATGGAATCTGGAAATTCTGGAAGACTGAGACATTAAGTTTCTGCATAAATATTTATAAACCTGCATGAACATAAATACTGCCACAAAAATACCTACAGCATAAAAAGTGATGAGTTGAAGTGTAATTACAGTGTGGTTCTGTGACAAGAGTTGTTAAAAATTACCAGCACTGTGTCACTTTTATAATTTTTTTAAGTTCTGTTTCTCTGAATAAAATGAGAAAGCGATTACCTTATTTTCTGTATGGAAGTGTGTGTTAAGAGCTATTCAGCTATAGGAATTTCAGTGAAAAGTCAGTCCTTAGTTTTTAATTTCAGCACTGAGTACTAAATTAACTTTTAATTCAGCTTTCAGTTTTTACTTAATTGTTCTTAATGGCCTTTTTTTTTGTAGCTGTTTCTTGTGATTTGGTTATTTCTGTGAGCGGAGACTTTATCCCATTAAGCTTAGGTGAACTTATGCCAATCCATTGTATTTTGGAAACTATGTGTTTGTTCATTTCCTGTGTTTTTTAGAGTGTGAAACATTTTAATGTTAACATTGCAATTTTTCACTAGCCCTTCAATTCCCTTTTTGAAAGACTAAATGGACATCATTTTTGTTGAGGGTAAAAAATGCATTAAAACATTGGGTTTTTTCATCTTTAAGTAGGTCAGCTTGTGGTAGTCAGAAATAGCGGAAAATATTGGTTTGGATTTTCCATCTTCTCTTAAAGTATCTTCAAGATGGTGCTTGTGTTCTGATTGTGGGATTATATCACAAAAGCAGACCCAACTGAAAGTTAGTTGTGTGACAGCTTAGCAAAATGTGGTGGTACAAATCCCTTCCCCCTGCTTAGGGTGAGAATTGCTCACTGCTGAATTGCTTGCTTGTCTTGCGTGTTATATTCTGAGTTTGTTTACACATTGATGTCGGCAAGGCATTTTAATGAATAGTGTTGACTAAAAGAGAGCTAGATGAAGTATGATCTCAAACAGTCATAAAATTCTTTTTGCCAGAGTCTTTTGGCCTAAAAACCTGAATTCCATTCCTTTTCTGAATTGTAGGTGGTTGAATTCTCAATCAGTTGTGCTAGCAAATCACAGCACATTTTAGTCACTGTGCTAGACAGCGTATATGTATGATGTGAGGATCACAAATGAGTTTGTGGAAATCACACTCATCTCTATTGATTTTTTTCTTCATTTATCCTGTATCAGATTTTATCAGGTTAGAAATTAGATGGGACCTTTTTTTATCATAAGATTTATTTTGGGATATTATCACTATTAGTCATAAGTTTTATGAGATATGTAGTCTTTAATTAGGAGCAATGCATATGTGTTTCACTTTCTAAACTTTGAGGAGTAGAAAATAATAGAAAATATGTTTTCAGTGCAATTTTCTAACATGTTGTGCACAGTGTGCTTCTCAACAATGTAGCTGCTTAATCCAGTTTTGGTGACACTACTGCACACTTCTTAACCTGCTTCTATTATATTTCACATGCTGAAAACACCAAAAGATTCTTGGTGTACAGTATGCAAAGGGTTTGCTTTTTGGTTCTCCCAATCACACTTCAACCTCTAGACAGCAATAGTAAACGAGTTTGTATTGCCTCTTCATGTGGAAGTGGATACTTTTGTTTCATAAAGATTAACATCATCTATATTCAGATAATATAGTTTCACAACCCTCTCACAGTTACTAAGAAAACTTGCCTCATAATATGAACTATGTCTATTTTCTTTTGATTCCCATCTTCTTTTATTCTGTCTTTACTCATAAGATTCTGGTTTTGACCTTTCAGACTTTTGATGTTGCTGCCCACAGAGCAAAAGGTATCCAGATGACATTTAGCCTTTTCCTTGCTTTATTGCTCATAGATGCTTAAAATACTGACTTAGAGACGATATTCAGTTAAAAAATCTGAAAATTGTCTATCTGTATCATGGCATACGGACTAAATATGCATTAGACAATATTACTGGCATTTGTAATACCCAACATTGGTGTATTAGAAATGCCATGTTCTCAGGTAGTAATTTGTTAATTTACTTTTATTTCTTTTTGAAGTACAAGCAAACATATCTAAATAAATTTGCATATCTTGTACCTCTGTAATAGATACTAAGTAAGTTTAGTACATAAATACTTGCTTAAAGGAGGTTTGACTGTCTTCTTCTGTAGTGCATTTGCAATGTCATGGAAACTGTGGCAATATCTATTTACATTGGTAGCATTAATATAAGTTTATATTTATTTATTTGGGATTTTTTTATCAGTTTTTAAGAGGTGATGCTGTTTGCAGGTGCATCAGAAAAGATGTGTTGAATGTTTTCTGTCTGACATAGTGTAACAAAAGTCGTCTCTTTAAGACCTTGCACTTTTAATGAACCATCTTATTGTCAACTCTCAGAATCTACTAGTGTGCCTTTTAGTGACGTTGTTGAGAATTTTAATGCATTTTAGTTCTCATTCAGCACGGCCTATGTGCTCCTCACGGGAGGGTCTTTAGAAATAGGATTAACTTCTAGAGGAATGCATTAGCCATGCCACAGAAGTAGGCAAAGCTCTAACTAGCCTGATAGATTGCTCCACGCTTCAAATCCTTCTAACTACCCCCTCCCTCTTTTTATTGACAGCTTCTCATTGAGCGGCTAGAAGCATTAGTGTATTTAGGAGTTAGATGTTTTGTATGATCCCAGGCTGATCTCATATTCGCTTTCTGAAATTAATTCGACACTGCTTTACATGTTAATCCGCAAAGGATTGATTTTGGGAAGGTCAGAGCAGTGCAGCCTCAGAAAATGGAAGAAAAGCTCCACTTAAAACAGCTCATTTCAGTTCCCAGAAATAAGTATAGATGCCTTTTCATTGTGACACTTAGCCAGCTGTAGGAGACTTGGTCATCTTACAGAATACATCAAATAGTGGCGTTTGATGGGATCTGCAAGGAAGTTGAGCTAATTAAATTTAGCTTCATTAACCAATTGCTGCTTGTAAATGGCAGAACTATACTTTGAAAACCTGTGGTATAACAAAAAATTCCTGTCTTCTTTTGACCACCAATGTAACAGCATAGTAAGAGCAATCAGGAACAGAGCTAACATAATTTGATGTCTTGTATTTATTTTTTCTCTTATTTGACTGCATATTTATAGAACTTGCAGAGTTGTTAAAAATAGAAATAAACGCCCATGGGAAAAAAAACCCTTAATTGTGGGATATGCTGGTGTTGGACCACTATGGATAAATAGTATGTTTTATTTGGAGCTACACGAAAGAGTGGGGGACTTCAGTGATAAAGTATTGTAGTAAGAGCAGGATAAAGTCATCTAATAAAAAAAAGTATTGCAAATATTGAGAAAGTGTAACTGAGTGGCAGCTGCAACTTGCTGAAACGATTCTTTTCATTTGAAAGCAAATGTCTCTGATGAGGTGGTAATAGCTTTTGGTATTTAGCTACATCGTATATTTGTAGGAATTCAAGAAGTCAGACACAAAACCCAATTGTTCTTTACTGTGTGAATTAGCTTGAAAATAAATGCTGTCTGTTTTATATTAAAATGCAAGAGCAGTTTTAGTGATAATTCTCTTTTGACTTGTAGATTCATTAGACCTTAACAATTACAAATACCAGGAAATTAAACATCTTACATTTGCACCTTTTCTTCTTTAACTTTCATGAGTACAATGTACATATAACTATTTTACAAGAGAAAAAATTGGATTCATGTGTGGTTTGCAATAGTTCAAACTGCTTTAGGTAAAATTTGTTCCAAAAAGCCTATAAATTTGACTGCATTACTCCCTGAAAGAGTAGTGAAGTCTTTTATGAAGTTCAGATGCACTCCATTTTTTTTTTTGATTTTCTTTTTCTTTTCTACTTTTTTTTTCCTGTTTTAGTGAATTAATCTTCTCCACATGCATCTTTTTCTCAAGGCCTGAGATGATTAAAGGTCCTTGTACTCTCTCCACCAAATATGACAAATCAGCTTAGTCATTGTGAATATTATTGTACAATGATACACACACCATGGGGCAAATTTGGCACTGAATCTGGGGGCCTTTTTGAGCTTCAGTAGAAGCTGATGCTTTATTTTTCTTTCATGATCTATGACCTCTACTAGTGCTTGCTTTATGCAAGAAAGGTCTGTTGTTTGATGATTTCCTTTCAGAAAACTTGCCTTGTTCAGAACTGTATGATTCCAACTGTGTATACACGTAATTTGAATCTAGGTGTTTAGTCTGTCAGGAATGAATGTAGTGTCCATATTCACCTGATAATATTTGGTCTGAAAGTGTAAGTTGCTTAATCCAGTAATAGCTTAATATAAAGAGAAAAAAATCAGATTTAAAATCCTTTCAGATCACCATCTCTTGTGATTTTTACAGCCTAATTTATTGGCTAATTTTTGAGCCACTGGTGACAGAAAGCCCACTGATAACTGGGGAGCATGTAGAATAACAAAGATCCTGCTGCAGCCCATTGTATGGATAAAAATAGGTATTGCCAAACCTCAGGTGAAGTGTTTGTGGTAGGGAATTAAAGCTTTTGTCTTTACACTTGTGTAGGATAGGACAGTAATCTGGAAAATGGTATTTATCATTGAGAATTATTTTTGCAGTTTAGCATTTCAGAGAATAAAATGTCCACGATTCATACATAACTTGTTTTGCCAAGGTTAACAACCACAGGACTGAGTGCAGACAAAGTGAGGATTGGCCTCTAAAACCCCAAGTTCAGTCACTGGCATCTGTTGAACGCTATGTCAATCCCAAAATGGCACAAAATGTTAATGATAAAATTAGGACTATAATTCAGATCTGACAAAGCTCTCGTTTACAGATCTGTGGGGAGGAAAAAAAAAAAAAAAAAGAAGCCAACATTCTAAATTAGCATTTGTAAAAAGAAAACAAAAATTAAAGTGGAATTGTCAGCCCAAAACATCTATAGTTTTTCAGTGTGACTTGAGAAAAAGAAGTTTGGCATCAAAACTGTAGTGGAAATCTTGTGATACTAAACAAGGAACTTTTTTGTCCATATATAAAAAATGTATATTGTTGAAAGTCAGTCATGGTGTTGTCTCTTGCTTGGTTTTTAGTGTTGCTTGAAACTATGGTCTTTCTGCATAGAAGTTCTGGCAAAATCCATAGTATGGTCCTTCCAAAAATAGGAGTGAAACCTCAATCAGCAGATAATGCATTCAGGGACACTAAGGGAAATGACTTTTTAAGACCTGATTTTAATAATTTTTGAGTCAAGAATCTGTCTATAGAAAAATGAAGGAAAAAAGAACAGAATAAATAAATTATCTTTTTTTTTTTTTCTGACTTGCATATTATTTTTTATCATTTAAAGGTAGTACCTCACAAGTACATATAACTACTATCAATTTAAGGTCACATTTCTTTGTTAAAATAACAAATGGGCTACCCAACTTATTTTACATGAGAATATTGTAACAGATTTCTTATGCAACATTTCAATAAAAAAATCCTCTATTACTGCAAAATCCCTCACTTTGATAGTGTGCAAGAACATAATGTGAAATTGGGCAAACTAATGTTATCCAGCCTTTAGAAAATGCAACCAAGTAAATCCTAATATGACACAAATTAATTTTTCTGTCAGTTCATTTCAGTAGCAGTCTAGCAGAAGGCTAGCAGTGCAGATTAGAAAACTTTCAAATGCCCTTTTTAACTGGAGTATTGCATTTGAGTGCAAAAATAAAAAGTCCTCACCTGCAAGCAGGAAATTTTTAGAAATTGTTTTGAGCTATACCTCAAATCAATAGAAGTTTTGGGGTTTTGGCTGTGAAACTCAATATAAAAACTTTACACTTGAATACAACTTGTAAATATACACAGTAGTTCTTGGCCACCTCTGAGGATGCTACTTCATGTTATAAATTCATTGCACACATCTTACTGGAACTGATATTTATATACACATACACAAATACAGAGAACGGTGGTGGCGGGATGGTTAGATCATTCGTGATGGCAATACTGCTGGTGCATAGGAAGATGTACAATGAGTTATAAAGTTATGTAGTATGTCTCCTCATTTTTGAAAACAAAAGGTTTGGGGATGCCCTCTTTTGTTTTGGGAATCTGGTGATACTGAATCTTCATTTCTTTGTATAAACTCAAAGCAAACTTTAAAAAAGAAAACACACATTAAGCAGACTAAGCAGTCTTGTGAGTTTGGGGCTTTTTTTCCTCCTTTATTTCTCATATAGTGCTCAGTGACATGAACTAAAGAATAAAAATTGAGACTAACAATCCAAAACCCACAACTGATTGTTTTAATTTTAAATATTCTTTTGTATTTACAGAAAAT
This sequence comes from Ceryle rudis, assembly GCA_033439905.1. Lineage (NCBI taxonomy): Eukaryota > Metazoa > Chordata > Aves > Coraciiformes > Cerylidae > Ceryle > Ceryle rudis. The sequence continues at coordinate 113,959 of JAAGNO010009227.1, read as the reverse complement.
TTCAGTAATATTAATTAACATTCAAGTCAGTAGTATGAATCTTTACTGAGTACTTTGTTTTAGAAAAAGATACTTGTGGATTCATTTGAGGGGATTAAAAAAAAATATATAAGTAAAGAAAGCTCTTGAAGTAGAGCATACTGGTCTGGACTGAGTCTCTGAAAATGCCATGAAAAGCGTGGAGTATTTCAACCTAGTATAACTTTATTTGTTTTGTGTTACACCAAGGGAAAAGTTGTCATAACAAGGAAGTCTGGAGTTGAATAATTTTGTCAAAGAAGAAACACATGACCATTGCTCTATGTAGACCTTGACAGGACATTGTAGAGATATGTTTCCCTCATTTTTTGGAGGAATAAATTGTGAAATAAAAGTAATTCATTCTCTGCTAAATTATATTCCCCATCTACTACTGCCTTTCTACTAAAAATGCTCCTGCGGTGTTCTGTACCGTCTGAATATGCATGAGTGGAAAAAGATGAAACCAAACTCGGGGATTTTCAGAAAACAATACATCAGTTAGGTTGGATGAGTTCAAACAGAAGGAAGATTGCACAAGCTGATTGGCTACATGTTGACTACAATGACATCTTCAGAGGTCTACATATAGTATGAAGAAAAGTGGCTTATCCTAAAGAAAAACAAGGTGTGTTGAAGAGAAATTAATAGTATAAAAAAATATTTTACAAGATTGTTACAATTCTTAGTTGTGATGGCCTAAGTGTTTGAGTTAGGTACAGCATGCAAAGAAGGGTTGTATCTCTTGTTAGACAATGAGTTCTTGAACTTCTTAGTGTTGACTCCCTTGATTTTCTACCCCTCCCTGTGCCTGGATGATGGCACCCTGCAAATTAAGGGTGCTAAGTGCTGTTGTTTTGGCTGTTCAGCAGCTTTCTCAACTCTTAATTCACTCTGTCTTTAACTTTCTTTTTCTTGGGTAACTTAAAGTCTCTTCAGGTAAACATAGTTGAATAAAACAATTATACTATTTAGAATAACTACAAGTTATCAGCAGAAAAATTGCTTATTCATAAACCAGGATTTTGTACACTACCACCGGCCTTCTGAGATTAGCCTGTACTGTAATCGCCCACAAGGGCTCCAACCATTGATAGGTGTCTTCTCCAAAGTTGAGTCACTTTGTCTGCAGAACAAAGCCATTTCATTTCTGTTTGACTTTTAATGAATTTTCAGAATTGTGTGTCATATCTCCCAGCTAAACGTTTTGACAGAATTTAGGAGTGTGACTTAAGAGAAATGGACTGTCAGTGTGTGAAAGTACACAAACGAGAGATGAAAGATTTGTGATGAACAGTGTGTGCATATGAAGTATACCTTTTGCAATGACAGAGTACATAAAGATGTAAAACTCACTCCTTAAATGCAAATAAAATCACTGCACAGATGAGTTCATAGAAAAGAAATCCATTGAAGGTTAATATGTGGAAAGATACTGCCTTTGGCTCAGGAAGCCTCTGAGCTGCAAATTGTTAAAAGCAGGGAGAGTATCCTGGTAAGGTATCATTTTGTGTGTGCTCTTGTCAGTTATTCTATCCAGGCCATGCTTTGGATCATTGCTGTGTTTGGGATGCTAACCTAACTGAAGTTTTGCTCTGATGCAACATCATCTTTCTTAGGTTATTGACTCAACAGCTCTTATGGTCAGGTTTGAAAGAATTATTCTACAGCATGTAGAACAGTTTAACATTGCTCTTGGTGGACATTTACATGAAAGTTGAAGATGAAATGCTGCATCAATGAGATTCTTCTGATGTGGGAAGGAATTAGTTTCTCCCTACAGTAGAAATGAACCTTCAGTCAGTCATACCAGAACCTGATCCTTTAACTACAGTGTTGCCACTGTGCAACAAGATACAGTATGAGTAGAAATTAATTAATAATGAGTCTGTAATTATTACTTTACATAGTGTTTTGACTGTGTATATGCCAAGTACAGTACAATGCTCTTACATGTGGCTTGATAGGGAGTGCCATAGTTTTTCTGGAATGCTTTTTGCAATAAGACACATTTTTCAATCCCGTTCTTGAGCCCTGGGCTGTACTTTCAATGTCTGCCACTCTAGCCAGTTTCTGAACTTTCTTTTCCTTTCACAGTTCCCTGCCTCTTTTACTTGTTCAGAAATCTTGTTTTAAGTCTGTTCTTTCTTTTAACAGTTCCAGGTTGTGGAATACACCTTTTAGCCTGGATGCAGCTGTTCCCCATGGCAAAAAGAATTACTGGTTGTAGGGAGAGACTTGAATTACCTTCTTCCCAAAATTAACAGATGGCTTAAAGATACCTTTAATTAAGGCTGTGGTGCCTTTGAGCACTTACCAATTGGTGATTTTGGAAAAAGGGCTTGTTTGAGGAAATCTGAATCCCACTACAACACATAATTATGCCCCTAACTGAAGGCCTGAGATTTAGTATGCAGCTTTCCCTTCCCCCTTTGCCCTCATCCAGAAAAGGTGGAGAGATCATTTGACAGAACAGGAGTCATAATGAATACGAAACATTTCCTACAGCTGTCGTGGAAAAGTGGAAAGGGTATTGTCCTGGTTTGAGTGGGAACAGAACTAATTCTGTTCTGTGATTTTACTTTTCAGCTCAGTTCTTCTAACTAACTGCACTGGCTGAAGTCAGCAGCCTGTTTTCATAGACGGTGTCTGCTTCTAGGAGTGATAACACCCCATGTTTGGAGTTACTGCCAAGGACTGGTGTGCAGACCAAGGCCACTGCTGGATTTTGTGTACCACATTGGGGGGTGCAGGAAAGTGAAAGGCTGCATCTGCAGGGAGGAGTGGACAGGGCAGGTGACCTCAAACTGACCAACAAGGGATTCCATCCCATATATGTCATATTCGGTATAAAGCAGAGGGATCTGAAGGGTCTATAGGGCTTTTTGTTAGCTTGCTGGTTTTGTTTTGCTTGCTAGCTTGCTTGCTTGCTTGCTTGCCCTCTTTCTGGGAGCTCCCGGGCTCTTCTCCCCTCTTGGACTGCTTTGTCAGCTTTGCTCGGCTTGGCTCAGGTCCTCTTTCAGTTCCTTCCTCCTTCCAAGGAGGACTTTGTCCATTCTGCCTTTGATCCCAATCAGTGCGTCCCTGAATCCGGTAGCAGAATCCAGCTCCTGAACACAGCTCCCATCTGCTGCAGGGCCCAGTCTGGGACTCCTTCAGTGCCTGCTCCACATCATCAGTGGTGATGGTGATGTAATTACCATCAGGGGGGTTGGGTTCAATACTGGTTTTGTATATATTAGTACATATTCTATTTTAATTTTTTAATTATTATTATTATTAAAGCTGTTCTAGTTTCCTTTTCTAATCACTAAGTCTCTCTCCCTTATTCCTTTTCTCTTCCCCTTTGGGGAGGGAGAGGGGGTTAACAGAGAACGTCTGTTATAGGTCTAAGGGGCTGCCCTGACCCTAAACCGTGACACTAACTCATATTAATTGGGTTTTAGGCCTAGCAGCTTGGAGAAGCAATGTTTTAAGAACTCCTAAATTTTTTAAATAGTATTTGTAGATGATGTCTGAATAAGGGAAGTCAAAGCAATGATTCTCTTATTACCAGTACAAGCACAAAGATTTTGGCACAGACACCCATCAGAAGATGCCTTGAACAGCTGCAGTGCCATACAAGATGCTGGGAAGAGCAAGTGCCTGCACTCAATTTTGATCAATTAAGGCTGTATTAAGCTGCAGCTTTTACATCTGAGAATTGTTCACTTTACTGCAGTAATGTAAGAAAACAAGAATGCTAAAATCATTATTTACTAGTTAATGAAACGACTGAAACTACATTATTACTTCAGAAAATTAGGATAGAAGAATAAAGCTTAGATCAGATTGCCTGCTGTTTATGAATTCCCAGCCTCATTCAATCCAACTGCTGGACTGTTAACATACACTCATGGACAGCCATGACTAACATTCTCTAGATAGGTAAGGAGATACAGTGCTTCACAGATGACTGATTTTTGTTACAGAAAGTGCAGAAAGGTCTTGTGTTATTAAAAATATGCTTTGTAATTGACTGACATACGGCACAGTGGTTATCTGACCTAATTGATTCATACTGCTGACATTTACTTCGTCTGATTAATCTCTGCTGTTAACATCAAACACACACTCATAGGGTTTAAATGTCTACAGATAACCTTAAAAATAAGTGTATTTTAAGATTGCCAATAAAAAAATAACTCGGTCTCTTGCTCCCCACCCCTCATCTTTTCATTCTAAGCACTGCGAGGCTCAACACTTGGAATACAAGAATAACAAAACTGCAAAACATGAAATAAGATAATGATGCAAATTCAATTTTTATCATTAACAGTGTGCTTAATAGCATCATTTCATTTCTGCATAACTGCATAATTTATTTTCCCAGGTTTTACTGCTGGAAATGGGGAAAAGAAATGTGATCCTTTCGAGCAAGATATTGTACAGCTACGTATCAAATAAAACCAGCATCCATTTTCCTTGTCAGGAGAGGCAGGATTTTGTTTCTTAAAACTGATGTCTCCTTTTTCATACCAGGTTGACATGCTACATCAATCTTTACAGATTAAAGTAATTCTCAGGCTTGCAGTTGAGGAAGCAAACACTTAAGAAGTTGGTGACTTGTCAAGGTCACACAGACCTGGAATTCTGAAGTCAGAGCTTAACTAGAAAATTCAGATATTCTTATTCCCATACTTGCAGCTGAACCACAAGCTATTTCTGGGGTGGAAAAAAAGCTGGAGTCTTTCAACAGCTCAGAATTTCCAGGACACTGCAGAGTCACAAGTGCCAGCTGATTCTGGTCTTGCTCTATAATTTGCTTTAACCAAATTGGCCTTAATACGAGACCTCTTCATCTGTCTTACACAGCATCCCAACTGGTAGTGCACGCAAGCAACTCATGGGAAGTTTTCAGCTCTAAGCAGAATTACTAACAAAAAACCCACTCATGCACATATGACTACTGTGTATGTCTTGTTATCATCAGTCTGCTAAATAAAAACATCAGTTGGAATCAGATAGCTTTGGCAATAAAAGGAACAGCTCAACTAACATTATACTGTGTGTTACCCTTTACTTTTTTTCAATATGAAAATTAACAGGATTCAAAAATTCTTTTGAAAAGCTAATGCAGGCGTCATTGCCCACACTATACAAAGGCTGCTGCTGAGAACCCCTTGCACAGTGCTTCCTTCCAAACCAAGTTAGTCTTATACCTAGGGAATGGCTAAGCTCACTTAAAAGCCTTACCAGCTACATTTGCTTTGCAAAATAGCTAGGGAATACTGTTGGACTACTTGAATCCAAGACAGCTTTTAATTAAATATATTTTTTTTGTGCCAGTTGATGCAAAATTTAATTAAAGTCTTTATTAACTCCAGAATCATCAAATGAAGAAAAGCTTAGTACAAGTACACCAAACAGTCCAAGCAATAGTTATCTGTTTTAGTGAAACCTGTGACATCTCAAACCTCACGAAGCAATTCAAGTAAAAATTCACACTACATAGAACACAAACAAAAATGGTATTAAAAAAATAAAATTAAAAAAAGCCCACACAGTGCTATCCCTTAATCTATCATCCAAAATCCATACCATTTCCCTTTCTCTTAAAGATCCAGAATGGCAAAAAGATCTCTAGCTGTAAACATTCTGGACCAACGCCCTGTATCCAATGGGTATTTGTTACTAGCTTCAGTTTTATTTCAACACAAGTTCTTAATGTATAGGTTGCTTTTTCTAATAAGTAACCATTCTATCATGTAAGAAACAAATTCAATCTACAGAAACTCAGGACTCCCCCGAGGATTACAGAAACCCCTCCTTCCTTCCTACCCAGGCAGTAAGAGGCCATAATTCCTCTCTTGCACCCTCACCAATCAGGAAATCATTAACTGCAACTCCTGACAGCCGCAAGAGTGAAGTGTCAAGTCACCACAAAGCCTTCATTAGCACCCCCCTGAGCTGCAACATACCAACAGACATTCCAGCAAATGCTTTAGAACAACAATTTTGATGCAGAAATAACAAATCTATTACTTGACTTAAATCAATCAAAAGCACATTTTTAAATGCTTCCAGTCAGGAAGCACCAAAATAAATCAGTCCATGTTTTCAAAACTTCCCATTTAAAGCTGTTAAATGTGATGGCACTCTACCTTGGTTCCAATTAAACTTCTTGTTGGTATGACAGTTTACACTGGCTTTCAACAGATTTATCTGGAGCCAAACAAACGAAAATGATTGGCTTTGTCTTGTCAGACTCAAGAGCTCCTCTTGCTCTGCATTTTGAATCCGTAATGCCTTTCTTCTTGTTTCATTGTAAAATGTATCACATAAGCAAAGATGAACTTAAGAATAAATTCCGCTATTACTTTAACCACCTGCCATATCTCTATTTTCTCTCTCATCGTAGGTGCCAGGAAACTAAAGGTAATGTCCTGTCTGCTTGGTAGAATGCTCCAATGCTGAAAGCACGTTAGCTGAGACATTGAGTAACTCAGATCACAACATCAGAGGTCATGTTTAGTCTTGTGGCAAGTGTTTTATCTCCTCAGATTAATGAACATGTAACACAAAAATGTAGCTTAAACTTCTTTTTAAGTCAACAAAAATAAACCAGAACTACTACTTCAGAAGAAGCATGTCCAGCAGATGGAGAGAGGCGAGTCTACCGCTCTGCCCTGGTGAGACCTCACCTGGAATACTGCATCCAGCTCTGGAGCCCTCAACACAGGAAGAACATGGACCTGATGGAGGGGGTCCAGAGGAGGCCACAAGGATGATCAGGGGGCTGGAACACCTCTCCTACAAGGACAGCCTGAGGGAGCTGGGATTGTTCAGCCTGGAGAAGAGAAGGCTCCGGGGAGACCTAAGAGCCACCTTCCAGTACCTGAAGGGAGCTTACAAAAAGACTGGAGAGGGCCTGTTTACAAAGGCCTGGAGTGACAGGACAACGGGTAATGGTTTTAAATTAGAAAGGAGTGGATTTAGATTAGAAATAAGGAGGACGTTCTTTGCCACAAGAGTGGTGGAACACTGGAACAGGTTGCCCAGGGAGGTGGCTGAGGCCCCATCCCTGGACACATTCAAGGTGGGTCTTGATGGAGCTCTGAGCAACCTGCTCTAGTTGAGGATGTCCCTGCTCTCAGCTGGGGGGTTGGACTAGATGACCTCTAGAGGTCCCTTCCAACCCAGACATTTCTATGTTCCTACTTGACCGCATATTTAATTCTTCAAGCTTTTTCAAGCCAAAGAATAGCAATATATATTTAGGTGTCTGGTATAGGAAAAAAGTCTCCACAAAACCATACCTAACCCATCTATTCAAGATACTAACAAAATATCAGTAATTCTTCTAATTCCCAAACCAAGCTAACTTAAGTAAGCAATTTAATCTTACCTGGAAATTTGGTGCCCCGCATAAAGCAGCAGTGCAGTCAAAAAGTACAGGTAAAGCTGAACCAGGTGTTGCCTTGGTAAAGTTAGGAGCACAACACTTAAGATGTAACCTGTAACAAAAAAACAGAGGCTGGAATTTCACAGAAACACTAATTCCAAATTTCTTAACATCAATTAGCATTCAAGTTATTCAGATCTCTTTAACCACCTTTGTTTTCCTTTGGTTTTAAAGTTCATGTACCTACATTTTCCTCTCGTCAAGACAAAAAGCACACAAAAAACCTGCCGCCTTTCCTCACCCCCACCCCGAACAGAAATAGGTCTACCAGCTTCTGTAATATTACATATAGATGTCAAGAAGTGGACTCAATCCACAGCATTTTAACAAGACTTAATTAACATAACCTACGTAAAAAATGGAAGACAGGTCTAGGTCTCCCTCTTCTTCCAAGCAAAAGGACATATCAGTGTCGCAGGGAATAAAGCCTACTCATCCAACAAACTCAGACAATTGATGTAAAAAAAAAAAAAAAAAAAAATCAAGCAAAAGACTCACAGAAGACTTTCCATGCCTATAATTTGAGATGAGGACACACAACCTGTTCTCCATAGTAGCAATATAAAAGTACATTCAAACTATCAGTGTTGCATAAATCATGGACAAGACTCGACACAGGTTAGGATTTGTAGGCATTGACATCATCAGTTTCTTTACTTCTTGTTAGCGCTTATTAAGACGGGGAAAAAGACCCGATGCAGATACAGATTTACTCTTCAAGACCACAGCCTGGCTGCTCAGCAGCCTCTCTATCAAGCACAACACATACTTTTTTTTTCATACCTGCTCTCATTAGGATACTTTAAAGCAATACTTAGAAGTGCACTTCACTACTGGGTGGTACACGTCCATCCTCTTCCCTTTCCCACACGGACTGCAGGTCAAAACCCCGGTGCTTGGTATGCTTACTAATCTTTACTTCCAAGCTCTCCATCACAATGCAGTGCACTCATGCTCTTGCTGAAGGTCAGCTTAAGTGCCTGGCACTGAAATCCATTTAGGAAAAACACCCCAGCAACAGCTAACAACTTCCCTGCAGCTAAGAACAAAATGCTATAGAAGAACTTACCCTGACACTAGCTATACTAGTCACACTATATTTAAAGTTTCATCCATCTATTCAGCAACAGTAGGCACAGCCTTTTTAACTCAGTTCATTTATACTTTTATCTTTCTAAAAATACTAAAGAAAATAATGTAACTCAAGATTAGGCACTTGTAAGTATTGTGACAACCAGTTACAATAAAACAGCTTGGGAACACAATATATTCCAGTATTTGAAAAAGATACGATTTCAGAGTCAGACAGTATTTATGTACAAGTATTTCAAAGCTTACCTTCAGTAAACCATCTCTCTAAAATTCTACCAACAGTTAGGTCTTCAAGAAGGTAACTCACAACATGCCCCTAGAAAAGGCATCAGAGCCACTGGATGCCAAACAAAGATCAATTCAGATATACTGAATGATAGCAATGATGCTAGACAGACAACGCCTATTTGCTTTTTTAAAAATACAAATATACAGTTTATGTATGTAACATTAACGATGATTTTTCAAGTACTTTCATAAAGTAGATGTGCCGAGTTGCACATTTTTTCTGAGAACGTGCAAAATTGATGGTTTCTTTGATTAAAAGGAAGTATCATACAAGTCACCACCACTGGTTTTTGTACAGTATCCATTTGATCATTTACAAAAATGATCTGAGGGATGGAACCCCTGGGCTGTGAGGACAGGCTAAGAGTTGGGGTTGTTCAGCCTGGAGAAGAGAAGGCTCCAAGAGGACCTTATCGCAGTATTTCAGTATTTAAAGGGGGATTATAAGAAACATGGGGACAACCTCTTCAATAGGACCAGTAGCACTAGGACAAAGGGTATTAGTTTTAAAGAGGGGAGATTCAGACTGTATAGAAGGAAGACATTGTATACAATGAAGGTGGTGAGACATTGGGAGAGGTCGCCCAGAGAGGTGGTAGGTGGCCCATCCTTGTAAACAATCCAAGTCACGGTGGACTGGTCTCTGAGCAACCTGCTCTAGTTGTAGATGTCCTTGCTCACTGCAGGGAGAGTAGCTAGGTGACCTTTAGAGGTCCCTTCTAACCTAGACCATTTTGTGATTGTATGATTTTTATTTTGAGCTTTTGAAGGGGCCTGAAACAGCACTATTACAGGTTCCTTCTAGCAACTGCTTTATACAGAATAACAAGATTCTAGTTAATGCAGCACAGCAGATGTTCTACATTGTGAGTTTTCTTAGCATACATTTGTATTTTATGGAATTCATCTTCTCTGTTCACCACCTTCCTTCTACCAAATACAAAAATGACAAGAGCAGGAACTACTCAGAAGAATCTCCATTAAGACATTTAACTAGCTTGCACTACACCACAGCATCACGAGCCAGCTCCAGCAGCTCTCACACCATCTGCAGATATTCTTAACATCTCATCTCTGCTCTATTCACCTTCCCTTGATTGCTTTGTTAGGGATGATTCTCTCTGCAGAACAACCTACATGGCACAACCACGTATCATTCCAACACGAGTCAAATCTCTCTAAACCCTTCCTTCTTGCTGTAGCCTGTGACTCACCTTCAGGTGGAGAACTAAATGGAGTTTATTATGCAGTCTTTTATTCCTCTATAAATAGTCTGTTTATTGTATCTGCATTTAAACTCTGTCATCTTCTTTACCTTATTCTATCACATTAAAGTCTATACCTTGGCCACAGGATGATGTACTTGAGCAGTGCTAGGGTGTTTTGTGCAATAGCAAATGTTTCAGAGTGCAGTAACTGCACTCCAACACAGCCACGTTACACAGTATTTTAGAAGTGATTGAAGTTTACTCTTTTCTACACATTCACAACTTCAGCTAAGATACAGCAGGATACACTGAAGGAGTGAAAAAAAGTGTCCAAATACAAATCAAAAGATGAGAAGATTACTATCACATCGCTGCCATTTAAACAGAGGGCTTCCAACCAGCACAGATGCTTGTAACTGCACCAGGAAGCAGCACAAGACAGCCAAGGTTACTGCAGAAGCTTGAGCAATGAACTCCACCACTCATGACTTTGGGCTGGAATTCGTATGTTCACTTTGAAGTAGCTGTTTGCTCTAATTGTTAGGTTTCTGAAAAGGGGGAAAGTGAGAGACATTTAAAGTAACTCCCTTTCACTCTTATTTACAATTCCCTCTTGTGACTTGATAGGAGAGAGATTTCAACACACTTCATACTGCAATATTTGCATTTTTGCTGCAGAGACCATATTCCTAAAGTGGTCCCAACCTTGGTTTTATCAACAATGCTTCTGTCAAAAAAAAAAAAAAAAAAAAAGGCAGCAAACAATTCATTACCAAGCTGTCTCATTGCAGAGTAAGACAGACAAGCTCAAATTCAGACACACTAGCAGCAATATTCTATTCCCTTTGTTCTCACCTGGACAAACCATGTAATTAGTGTATAGCATAAATGAGATTCTACTTGAAAACAAAGGACCACGAAATGAAATTTCTCCCAGCAGCTTTCTTATCTAGATCATTACATTGTTTTCATTTGCAACTCCTCTGTTAGAAGAAAACATGATGCTGAGAATACATATCACTTTAGAGAAATTCTCCACACACAAGGACTTATAGTTTAAGAAACAGTCACCTTACTGGGTAACCTTCAGACACAGGTTAACAGTAGCTAACCCCCACTTCTATCCAAAGCTTTCTGAGCTCCACCTCTGCAATGAGCGCTCCCCTCCTTTGATTTGGCCATGCATGCTATCGCCACTCCTGGGATTTAGTGTATTACCCTTTGTAACTCACCAAAGACCTTTCTGCTTAAGTGTAAGTAGCAGGGCCAGTAAAGCCCAATTGCTGCCCTGGTAAAGAAACCATTCTAAACACATTAAAAAAAAAAAAATTCAAGAGAAAAACTCTTTCCTGAATACAGTAGTAGTGTCCCATTGCTAGACCACGAAGAAACAGAATTGCGCCCTTAGGTTTCCAGCTATAAGGAGCACTATAGAAAACCCATTCTGACAGCCTTACAAATACAGACCCATCACTCATTCAGGAGCACAAGGAAGCAGAGAACTTCTACTACCTCTTGTGCAAGATGGTACAGATTTAGGCCTTAATGAAGAAAATAAAATGCAAGAACAGTAATAAGCAGAAAAGCGAAGTTAAACATTGCTAGCCAAGAACACATGTATTAACTTGCTCATGACCTCATTTACAACTTGTTGATTCCGCTCGATGAAAACCTCTCACAGTGCAATGCTTATTGTTAGGGTAAGCAGCAGCTCACAGATTGCCTTTCAGCAGCAATCTCTTACTGTTTGTGTACCACTAAGGTGCTTCCCAGCTTCTCTCACCCCATATTACCTCTTTACCGACTCAGGTGTCTGAGTTTTATTGACATGCTGCACACAATGGAGGCTGCTGGAGCATGATCAAAGTTGCAACTCCTTCTCTTTATGAAACATTTTAGTGCTTATTTGCATGATTACAGATCCCTTGTGTCCACTTCACAGTATTACTCAAAAGTTACCTGCAGATTTACTTTAAAAATGGGTACTTTGCACATGAAAGAGTTCATAACATTTCTTAATAAAATCACACCATCTCTTGGAGTGCCATAAAGTAAAAAGCACAATTGCTTGGATTCTACCAGGAAATTAATTGGGGGGGCCCTAACTTCCCATTCGCCCATATCCTATGAGGGTAAAGGGTCCATCTTACAGTGACTTACAAAGTTTCACAGGAAGTTGTGAGCCACAGATGACCATCAAAACTCCCGACTCTCCTGACTCAATGCAGGATCAGTGCACTACTGAGTACAGCATTTCATTCCAGCCTAACTCTTGACTGTCCTCATTTTGCTTATTCAGACAATTATCTGGCCACAACATGAAAGTACCAATAACACAGAACATATTTCTAAAAAAACCTCTATTTGATATGGCAGTAGTAGTAACAACAACTGGGACCTTTATTTTCAGTCACCAGCCTGGTTACACAACTTAGACAGAGATTTAATAAACTGTACGTCTAAATCATTTACCTCAAAAGTGGGTATTTTTAAAATATGTCCTTTATACAGAGAGGTCACAGTACATAAAAATATGATGCAGAAGATTCTGTGGCCTCTTCACTAGAGGCTAGCTCAAGCCCAGAAAGAACCCTAACAGCCACTTGTTTTTAAGTCAGGTAAAAGGAGAGACAAAAAGCTTATACATCCTCAATTTGTATTAAGCATCCTGTGAAGGACAATCCAGCTGAATGGGGTCTTCTGAAGTGATCGGGGACAGCTACGCTGTCCTTCCAAGAGTGAGACTAGTTCTTCATCTGCTCTGTTACAAAAGGCAACATCATTCTGCCTGCAACAGAGGTGTCTCCAACACAGGGCTCATGCAAAATGCACTCCACAGAAATCAACCCAGAAGCCAAGTCATTCAGAGCACCTAATGCCAAAATACCCTTCAGTTTCAAGCAGCCACCGGGGCACCAGCTGTACCACCAAAAGGGTAGCATTGATCTACGCCATCTCACAACCCCTGAGTATCTGTTCACAGCAGCATAAGCGTAGTGGGCTTTAAGATGTATTGCACTTTGGGAGAGTGATGCTTTTGCACGGCAATGCCAAGGCACTTCCCTTCCTCACCTGCCCAGTCAGCCAGAGCTGCCCAAACAAATGTTACTCACTCCAAGAAGTTCTGTACTTTGAGCTAACACGACAAATATTTTGCCCTTGGAGAATGATGAAAAAGTAGTTCTAAGCCAAGAAAGCACACATCTAAACATACTTGCACACAAGGAAATTAGTATTTACCAAATCATGGCACAGTTCAACTATCAACAGAAATCAGACATCCCGTTATCAACATCTGCACATCTCAGTGAAAATAATGCCAACAAAACAATTTACTCATTACTGGGGTAGTGCCATCAGCTTCAACAGCTGTTTCTTGAATTTTCAAATGCGTAGCAGATTGGACACTACGTATAAATAATCTCAGAATGGAGTTCCTTGCAGAGATCTGCAGTACTGCCCCCCCAAAATAAAATGGACTTCTTATTCTCATTCTGCCATATGATTCAGAGGCTGTTTCTATAATACAGCATACCTAGTGATCAGAATTCTGGGACTAATTAGAACCATGGAGAACTTGAAGAGCACTGGAAAAAGAACACAGAACAGTCACAATGCATTCTAAATTATGAACACAAATTGCCATGTTGTCATTAGATTGGTACTCAGAGTCAACTGAACCTGAAAATTTTAAGTGTCTCCCTTCAAGCAAGCTGTTTGACTTTTTTTTTAATAATAA
>JAAGNO010009227.1:70812-89267 GCA_033439905.1 Ceryle rudis | reverse complement strand
ATTTGAAATATGTAACTTGAGGGAAGAATTTTTTTACTATTAAAGAGATCTTATAGTAGCTTTTAAAAATGGATAATCATATATATAACATTTAAAAAGAAAATACACTAATAGGCAATAAGCAAATGTGACTTGAAAACATCCACCCATTCATTTGCTGAATTAGATGCAAAGATTTTGATTTATTAAAAAGAAAAACATCTTTCCATCTTTTATGGAGGATTTTATGGAGGAAACCACTGAGGATTTCCAGGTAGTGTCACAGTGTGACACTATGTGCCTCGTCCTTTCAATTTGAGAGTTACACTCATTTTGTTGTATTTGGCTTGCATCGCTGCATGGCTCAGCTTTCAGGATCTGGAGAACAAAAATCCCCACTGGAGAATTAGGTTCTACCCTATGTATTGACAGAGAACTATTTGATCATGTCTGCATTTGATTTTAGAATGAATGTTCCTTTTTTTGGTGCATAAGAGTGCCTGATATGTAAAAGTATTCTGCCTGAGTTGAGCACTTAGCAAATATCTAGCAAATTTTGGGGTCTGCTTACGTCCTGATATATAGCCGTGGAATTAATGTAACATATCTGCAACTTGATACCTGAAACAGTTCAGTCTCTCTGCATGGGAAATGCTCCTAGAATGCCAGAAAACCTGTGTGTTTATGACCTGAACATATTCATGATAAGAACCCATATGTAGAGTGATAGTCAATTCATTTACTGGTCTCAGAAGTCAGTTCTTTCAGTCTGTTCTGCTAATAGTTGTAGGAATTTTGTATGTGAACAAGAATTATTTCCCTGTGCTGGGTGGACTGCAAAGATAAAAGGTGAGCCACTGCTGTCTGAGCCTTGTATTTTACCTGTACTTGGCTTTGTTAACCTACACTATGTAGACTCTAGCCCTGTTTGAATTTGTTGAAGCACTTGAGCCACACTAGTGATGGCTCAGAGGCTAGAAGTTACACAAACACAAAATGAGGGTTCAGGTTCCTGACTCAGAACTTACAAATTGTGAAAGTCAAAAAGACCTACAGGGACAGAATGACTATGGGATGTTACATTGAATGACAGTGAAAAGGATCTCAAAGGGAAACCAAGGAGCTTATATTGCTGTGCTAGAGAAGTTATCCCATATAAGAAAACAAGGATGATAGAAAGATTAATTTTACGGGTTTATTCTGGATGGATAGGAATATAGTGTTCTGTTATGTTACTCTTATTTCCATGCTTGAAAAGTGAAAATTATTTATGGAGTACTTGTTGAAAAAGCCAGTTTATAAAAAAAAAAAAAAAAAAAAAAAAACGGTTGAAAGGAGAAGTGTTTCTTCACCTTATTCTTTCTCAGTTACATCCAACACTAAATATATTGTGAAAGATGGAGGAGACAGGCACTTGATGTTTACGACTGCAACATTATTAATCTGTGAAGAGTTTCTTGTTAAAATTCTGTTAGTGGAGGAAGGGAAAGGTGATAATTTTTTTTTTCGTGATCTTTCTCCTTTTGGATGCTTAACTTCTTAGTATCACAGCTGAAGTGTTTGAATACCCTTCTTAAAACTAAGGCCCATGAGGCATGTGCATTACCAAAGATCTTCCAGCTTTTAAAGAAAGTCATGACCTGTTGGATCTTTTTTTATCAAAAATCGATGATCATTTACAGAATATGGTTGCCTCTTGCTTTAGAGCTTCGTGGGCTTGGGAAATAGCTCTGACTCCTCCCAAAATCCAAATGCTTTGCCTAGGAATGGTATGTTTACCCACTAGCACTCAGAGAGAGTGAAAAGTAGTTCCCTAAAATAACTTTATCTGGGCCAATATAACAGTCATGTAATTGCTTTTTACTTTTTCTTGGAAAAAAAGGAATTTTAAGGTGCTACAGCTAAGACTCCTCTTTTAACTATAGCACAAAGACTGCTTTAATTGACTTCTTTGTTTCCATTTCTCCTGTGTTTGTAGTTCTTCCTTTCCTTTTCATTGTTTAGTTTAATCTGCCTTGAGCAAAGTGGATGACATCTTAAGTGTTGTTGAAGTTTACAGTTATTGGTCCCCCTGCTTGGAGCTTCAGCATCACAGAACATATTTTCATTATCAGATGTATGTGTTTGAGAAGATTCCTTGTGTTTTTCCAATTTCCCTTAAGCAATGTTCATGCTTCTTTATGTTGCAAGTCACTTCAGTGGTTCTGCTGATTCCCTTACTAGGCCACCGGCTGCTGGAACTTCAGATCTGTCGATGCTTCAGAGCAACTCAATCTTTTTCATTAATAATTTGTACAGCAGAATTATCAAAACCAAAACTCTGCAGGGAGGATCTGTAAGTCTGTAAGAAGGTAGATTTCAAACTCTCAACAGTCTTGATGAGTCAAAGAATGGCCTGAAATAAATAGGTAGGTGTGACACAAAGTAGTCTTCAGATGCAAATCACTAAATGAAGATAGGGTGGTTGGATATCAGTTTTCAGGAGACTTTTTGGGAGTTCAAGTCAGTAATTGAATATGAGTTAAAAAAAAATATGTCTTACTGTTGTAACAAAGGAGGTGTGGACTGAGACTGAAATTCATACAAAAGTGCTTTAAAATGTGCTACATGTAAAATGTGCAGAGTAATCCTTCCAGCTCTACTCAACACTGGGAGTGCTTAACTGAAGTTATTGGTCCAGTTTTCAGCACTAGGTTTCAAAAGTTGTGGATTTGCTGGGCACCATACAAAGCAAGAGAAAAGGGAATAGTTAAGGGTCTAGGAAACCTGACTCCTTAGATGGGGAGAGCAGGATTTAAAAAGCTATGTTTCTTTCATCAAAAGAATACAAGACTGGTGTAAAGAAACCTTTACTCAAGTCAGTGGTTCCATAATGGGAAGAAAATGAATAAGCATTGCTCCATTTTCAGTGGGTATGGGACAACATTTTAATGCAGAAATGCAGATGCAGTAATTTTTCCTTTCAAATTGCTACAGAAAGGTAGCTTGCTTCAGTAAGCTGTCATTTCTCTAACGTTGTCAGTTTTTATACACAGTCTAGAGAAAGCTTTACCAGATGTAGAAGAGGAAGGGATAAAGACTTAGATAGTGTTTGAGGTTCTTTCCAACCCTCTGTGACTGTGGTGTAAAACTGTATCTTAGACTTATCCTGTAGCTGTCAGCATTGACCTGCTGGTAGAGTAGGGTTTCAGATGGCTTTTGAGCAGCTGTGGCTCATTTTGCTGTGATCACAAATCTGGGTACTGGTGGGGTGGATTTTTACTGTGCTAACTACTGATTTTTTTTTCCTTCCATATATTTATTCATTTTATTAATTTCTGACTATTTCAGAGCAGTTTTGCATAGTACCATATATATGTCTGTGCTGATGCTTCCCATTTAAGACATTCCTCCCAGGCCATTTTTCTCCTCTCCAGAGCCAAAGGAATTATTTACCACAGACCACCCTAACCTTGGATAAAACCTTACTGTTTCATTTAAAATAAAATACCACCATGTCTGTCTCACAATTTCGGCTTGCTTAGTGTTAAGTACTGCTAAGAGTCATAGTATCGTATAACTAATCCTGCAAGTCTTCCTCCTCTTTCATGCTTGCTTCTATTGCATGTGACCTGAATGGTTCTGCTCATTCACTTACTATCCCAGAACACCTCTGCTAAGGCTTTACATCTGACTAAGCTTTAGTACAACTCAATTCAAGTGCCAGGATCTACTGAACATCTGTTTTGAAGAAATGTATCAGTAAAGCTGAATGAGAAAGTGCTTGTTTTCTTTCTACACCTGTACTTTGCTTTCACATTACAGCTAAGGAAAGCACAGAAAAATTATGCGAAAGAGGACCCAGAGGTCTATCAGGAAATTCTGCAATTATTTATGACAAATTTCAACTATTACTCTGTGCGTTCCAATTACATGTCTGACAAGCAAATACAAGAATGGCATGTCATCAAACACATCCACTGAGAGCAAGTAATGGACAACAGGCCTTGTGACCAGATCCTGGCTGTTGAGATAAAACAACAGAATAAAATTCCAGCAGAGATGAGGGATAGGGAGAAATGGCAGGGGGTGAGCCTCCCTACGGTTTTCCTTGGTTTTCATACAAGAAAGTTGAAATACCATTTTAGTGTTACACATTTAGAATTTGACATGTTTTATTTGCAAGTAATTCCTGAGTTAACTTAAGACAGTGTGAGAATGAAATATATATTTTTTTTTTTTTTTAAAGATGCTTGGTATATTCAGACTCCATCATGCACTATGTACAAAAGTCAGTGATTGTTGCTCAGAAAAGTGCCAAGATGCCAAGATCCAAGTATAAATTTACCTAGGGACCTACCTGGTTTCTTGCCCCTTAACAATTGCTGTTTAAGCAGCAGCTGTGATCTGGATACATGGTTCACATGATGGTTGTACAGCCTTCCCCACTTGCATGTCAGCTCTCTCCAGTTCAGGCTTTTATCCATTTATCCACCTGTCATGGCAAAAGGTATCTGTATGTATTTTATTGTCTTAAAACAGGTATTCCTTTGAACTTTACAGAAGCAGGAAGTTACTGCTTTTCTTGCATTTAAAGAATTAGAAGTAATGAGGCTACATGGGGACCTTTGGGTTTTCTCCTACCCACCCTGACAAAGAGAATCCACTGTTTCGCGATTTGAATATCAGCCTCGTTTTGTGTTGAGTCTGTGGTTAAAGTCTACATTATGATGACTGTTTCTGGAGTCTACAGAGGATGCTGTGGCCAGCGTAAAGTAACTTCCTTATTTTGAAATCCATTCTTAATCACCCATGAAATTAACTATTGGAGTCTGCCTTCAAGTTGGCACAGCCTAATAGTATGGGGTTTAAAAATATTTAACAACATATTTGGAAACAGAACTTTTCTGTTCTTCATTTATATGTTTTTGGATGTTGGCTCTTGCATGAGAAAAGTGCTGTATGCTTTAACAGTGAATTTAGAAATCTTGTGGTTTCTGTTGGCACTGTGAGGGAGCAGCTAGTATGAGAGTCCAGTACATGATGAGAGCATTTTTGTGTTTTAATTATTACATGCATGAATACAGAGCCAACCGAGTTCAGAGATTGTATTTAATGCCTTTTTTTATTCACCAATGATTTTTCTGGATTACTCTCTCTAGCATAATCTTTACCTTGAAATCAGAAATTAGCTGATGTATCATCAGTTCTTTCTTCACACAGGGAACAAGAAGTTGCAGGGAAATTCTGTTTAGGGATGTTGAAGTGTTAATGGTCAGGATTTATAACCCAGTTCAATGCTTCATTTCAAGTGAAATTCAACAATGAATTAGAAGTGTATATAGGAATTTTATGCCTTGGGAAGGTTCTAATTAGGATGTTGCTACTCTGGCTGGTAGACCAAAATTCTCATCCAAAAGTGCATCCTCTGTGAAGCATCACATGGCTTAACAAAGAGGAACCACAAGCTGCATGGCAAATCTATCTCCTTAAGAGAGCCTCAGGCTTCAGGGAGAAACTGAGGCATGTGAAAGCCCAGATGTGGTACCATGGGTAGATACATTTCACAGTTTAAATTATTCAAAACTATGATTTCCATATATTTGAAGCAACTTACATATTTGACTAGGCTGAAAATACTCCCCAAAAAGTATTGTTTTAAAGGAAAAATTACATTGTTTCAGACATTAATTCCTCCTTCTTTTAGAGAATAGTGGCTTTTCTGAATCTGTCTTTTCTGTGAAAAAAATACGTATATGGAAAGCATCTGATCAGGTCTAATAATGCCTTTTAAAATTCTAAAGTTTACTTGCTAACAAAATATTTCAAATGATAACTTAAATTTTAGAGCTAAATTGCCTTTTCCTAAGAGTTTCTTTTCAATCTGGCTCTCACTGTAACACTTTTTCATTAAACAGCAAAATACCTTTTTTCCCAGGTTCACATTAAATGTATTCTTTTGCATTAATCTCTTACATTATGTGTAATAAATTTCTAGATGCTATACACCTAGGGTTTTTTAATAGAGTAGGAGAAGAAAAACCTGACATTTTTGTTAGTTTTGCATTAAATTGCGGGCTTATTGACATAGAAGGAATACAGTGGTTTTGATTGCTTCTGCACAGCAAAAACATGTTAGTATGGCTTTTTCAAGGTTTTCCTATTTCACTGTGTTTCATGGAAAAAAAAAAAAAAAAGACACAGAAGTAAAATAATTGTGCTTTACCTGCCAGTTTATGAAGCTATAGGTGTTTTCTAATACTTGCAACACCTGGGGAAAAATATGAAGATTTGATTTAATGCCAAATAACATGTTAAATTACTTTCTTCATGATGATGCTATGTAACATAGATTGTACAGTGTACCTCATAACCTAGAAATAAGGATATGAACAAGCATTTAGAACTTACAAAAAGTTCTCTGTGTATTTTTAAATTACATGGATATTTTAAAATTGAGACTCACACGCTTTTGGCCAAGGAAAAGAGTGGTATTGAAGAAATGTACATGAATTTTTAGTTAATTGTTTTTGCACATTAAAAATATTTTCAGAAAGAACATAAAATTAACTGACATGTCCTCCAAAGGTAAAATCTAATCTATAGACCTCAAGAAATGTCAACCAATGTAAAAATATGCTACCTCTTCCTTAGTGTGGGAAAACTATTGAGTGTACCTTTAGAGAGAGGAGAGAAAACAAAAGTATTTTCCAGTTAGCATTAGATTAAGAACACGAGAAATTTACTGCAGCCTTAGTTTATAACAACCACCACATTACCATCATCTTAAACCACAAGGGACTAAATTTGGAGCACAATAGACGTTGCAGGCATAAAATAAAGGAAAGAAAAGCAAATCACAATATAAATTTCAAAGGCTTTTAGAGTATTCTCTTTACTATAAACTGCTTCTGTGATTTTAAATATAATTGGTTTTGATGCAACTTTCAGTAATAAAAGGAGGAAGGAGAAGTTAAGAATCTAAGGAAAAAAAGTGTTATTGCTAATTTTTTTTAGGTCTTCTACAGTAACTTAACAAGGAATGGATGGGGGCTTTTTGTTGAAATACTTTAATTTTTCCCAGTTTGCAATGGAAACCTTTGTGAAAGATGAGGGGAGGGCAGCTAGTTCCTGCTCATGTAGAATTCTTTTTCATGCTCACTTCAATTTGCATATGTCCAGTGTCTTTTGTTCCGTGTTAACTCCATTTGAGTGGCTACTTGGGAATAACTTCTTCACTTCTCTGGTGAAACATGGCAACTGTTTCACAACCTGTATGATTTAATACAGGATATGAAGTACTGTCGTAGTAAATTGCAGAGAAATTTTCATAAGGAAATGTAATTACCCAGACTAGAAATTGGCCAGAATATCAATTTAAAATCGCTGAGTATGCAAGAAGTTCTTGGTTTGCTGTTTTATCTGGGTGGTGACTGTAAGTAATACTGTATGACTTCGGAAGCACGATGAATTACTTTTGAGATCCTAATTCTTGCCATGCTTCAGACTATAAGCTAGTGAATCCAGTGCTGATTTAAAGTAGATTTGCCACCTTGCTGAAATGCTCTTGTTTCTTGCCATACTGTATGGGGTTACTTTAAGGTTTCCCTCTCAGTCAGTGACCAAACATGCACTCTTACAGAATTATATAATAGTTTGGATGTTGGAGGGGACCTTTAAGGTCGTCTAGTCCAACCTCCCTGCAATGAGTAGGGGACATCTTCAACTAGATCAGATTGCCCAGAGCCTCATCCAGCCTGACCTTGAATGTTTTCAGGGATGGGACATCTACCATCTCTCTGGACAACCTGATGCAGTGTTTCACCACCCTCATCCTAAAGAAAATGCTTCCTTTTATCTAGTCTAAATCTATCTTCTTTTAGTTTAAAAACATTGGCCCTTGTCCTATCACAACAGGCCCTGCTAAAAAGTTTGTTCCATTCTTTCTTATAGACCCCTTTAAGTACCAAAAGGCTGCAATAAAGCCTCCCTGGAGCCTTCTCTTCTCCAGGCTGAAGAACCACAACTCTCTCAACCTTTCTTCATAGCAGAGGTGGTCCAGCCCTCTTCTCATTTATGTGGTCCTTCTCTGGACCCACTCCAACAGGTCCATGTTTTTACCATGCAGAGGACTCTGGGGCTGGACACAGTACTCCAGGTGAGGTCTTGCCAGAGCAGAGCAGAAGGGCAGAATCATATTCCTTGACCTGCTGCCCACACTTCTTTTGATGCGGCCTAGGATATGGTTGGCTTTCTGGGCTGTGAGCACATATTGCAGTTTTTCATCCACCATTACTGCAAAGTCCTTCTCCACAAAGCTGCTCTCAATCCCTTCATCCCCCAGCCTGTATTGATACTGGGAGTTTCCCCAACCCAGGTGCAGGACCTCGGACTTGGCCTTGTTGAACTTCATGAGGTGTACATGGGCCCACTTCTTGAGTCTGTGAATCTAATGAAGTGTGATGATATTACCATTAAAAGTGACATCACAACAGGCAGCAATGTTCTCCATTTAAATGTTTTACAGTATCCATCCTGTGTACTTTGGAGAAGAGTGTTTAGATCTGGGTTTGATCAATATGTTTATAACTTTTTATTCTGCTCTGAAGATTCTATTCTTAACATGTTATGATAAATATATTTCACTGCATTCCAGTAACTATTCTGTTTCTCAAATCTTGGCACTGGAGTTATTTTTTTTTAAATCAAATCTGTTTTGTTTCCATTTGTCCTATGTTAACTTTTCAGTATGCTTCAGGTAGCTTTTTCAAATAGAGAAAGGTCATGAACTGAAAAGATTACTTATTATAGGGGAAAAAATTAAATAAATTGTTCAAAACAGTTGAAGTTTTCGCTTTTCGAATTAAAAATTGCAGAAACTTAAACTCCTAAACTCTCTTCACATCTCCCCTGGAAACTTCCTTCTTTACGGTAACTTTGTGGTCTTGATGATATTCACAGAGAAGCTGATTTACTGAATAAAGAAGTTCTTTAAGTTTTCAGTTTTGGAACATTACCAGTGTGTCTGAACCCAGGTTTCAAATTTTACTGGCATTTTGTTGGCAAACCAATTTTTTGGAGTCCTTTCTTATTTGGGTATGTTTCCTGACACCTTTGGCTGTATGGTACTGTGTTTTAAAATTCTCTTTCACTTTTTTTTTTTTAAGAGGAAAAGCCTATAAACATATACAAAGGACTAATTATAAAATATCTGGTATAAAAATACAGAGACAAGAAAATTACCAGCTGAAAAATGCAGTGAGCAGAAAAAATGAGCATTTAATGGTAGAGCTTTACCCTGCCTGTTCAGCAGTCCTGATTCTCAAAGCAATTCCAGAAGCAAAGCAGGCACTATTCTGAGGCCATAATATGGTAATTTAAATCAAGCATAAATACATGGGTGGTAAGAAAGAGGTGGTTTAGTCTTCCCTTCTGTTCATAGGCTTCTTTTACTGTTGCTTCCCTTTTGCCAAAAGCAGTGTACGTTTATGATAGCCAGATTAGAGCATTGATCCAGCTAAAAAATAACTCACATGGCTTTGCCCTACTTACAGTCTTCCTATATACTGCAGTTTTCTTGAAACTATTTTGTTATTAGTGCACTACTCTCGAAGTCTAACCAACTACCTGAAGTGTGTGTGTATATGTATATATAAGTTTCTGTCATTCGTAGTATCATAGAAAACATCATGACTAGTATAGGACAATCTTCTTTTTGTAGTATTTATTAAGTAAGGTACAAGAAACTAATAGTCCAAGGTTCCAGTTTTCTACAAGTCTGGGACATTGTAATCCCTTAATGCTTGACACTAAATGGTCCTTTCTGTACTAACATTGCTACAGGAAAACCCACTATATAGTGAAAGAAGCTATGAATTTTTTCAGTAGAACGGAAGAGTGTGTTCATGTAATAGTGTATTCTAGCACATATTTTGCCTGCTGGATATAGGCAAAGTTAAAAAAGCATGGAGTAGTAAGATTCTTATCATTTAAATAAGCCTCAGTAGGATTAACAGTCTACTTGTTCTTCTACCTGTCTCAGTTATGGGTGTCAATCTTTTGAGACCCTGCATATTGCCCCGAATGGTGTATAAAATACTGCATGGAAAATGGATAAAATGAAATATTAGTCTAGTAAGAGAGTATGATAATTACTTTAGTCTATGATCTTACTTGGGAGAGGGGATTGCAGTGAACTAAACTAAACTTTTGACCTAAATTGCTAATTTAGTAATTAGTAGCTAATAGTAAGTTTCTGACTGATTTCAACCAAACTTTATGGACAGCTGGAAAAAACAGACACCAAGTTTCTGTATATTTCCCGGAGTCAAGGAATCGCTCAGATTGGAAAGGAACCCTGAAGGTCTCTAGTCCAACCTCCTTGTAAGCAGGGTCAAGAATGAATTCAGACCAGCTTGCCCAGGGCTCTTTCTAGACAGATCTTGAAAACCTCCAAGGACAGAAATACTTCACAGCCTCTCTGGGCATCCTATTCCAAAGCTTAGTTATCCTCATAGTTCAGTGTTATTCACATACTTGATTAATCTGCATGACATTTCCTCCTAGAGGTCATTGGTAAAGATATTAAGATATTAAATAGGATAGGTCTCAGGATAAACCCCTGAGGAACTGCAGTTGTATCCAGTTTACAAGCGGAGTACAAACTATTACTTTTTAATCCCAGAGTCCGGACACTTTTTGCTCGCATGGTAGTGCATCCATCTAGACTACAATGGCCAAACTTAGACACAAGGGTGCTGTGAAAAACCATCTTAAATATGGTTGCAACATTTGCCCTTCTCCATTCATCTGGGACTATTCCTGATCTTCATGACTTTGAGGATAGAGAACATCTTTGATGTGCCATCAGCCAGCTCTCTCAGCACTCTCAGATGCATCCCATCTGCTCTCATGGTCTTGTATGATTTCTCAAGAGATTCAGGGGATCAATCCTTTTCTACTGTTGATATTTCCTCTTTGCATTGAACCCTATCTGCCTGGGAGAACTTGCTGGTGAAGGCTGGAGCAAAGAATGTGCTGAGAAACTCATCCTTGTGTGTATCCATTTTGCTTTTGATTCAGTCAGCTCTGAGACCACATTTTCCTTGTTTATTCTTATCATGTAGTAGTGCAAGTACCTGCTGTGTTTCTTGACAATGTCTACTATAGTTGATCTCCAGCTTTCCTAGCATCATCCTTTCTTGTCCAGACAATGTTTCTGCATTTCCCCTTTGTAGCATTTCTCCTTGCTTCCATCTCTTTTGTACACTATTTTTACAGTCATGAATTCCCTTTTTAGCCAAACCAGAGTCCTTGTGCATCTACTTATTTTCCTCATTATTGTGATGGACTGTTATTTTGTCTGTGGGAGGTTGTCTTTAAAGACTAGGTCTGTTGAGCTCCCTTGCCCTTCAGCGCTGCCTCTTATAAGATGCCATCTGTCAAGTCCCTGAATAAACTCAGTTCTGCTCTTGTGAGATCCAAGGTTTGTACTCTGTTACTTGTCTTCCTCATTCCTCTCAGGATCCTGAACAGTCTTGAATCATGTTTGCTATGGACAAAGCTGCCACAGATTACCACCTCTCCAGTCATCTCTTCCTTATTTGTAGCAGTTCAAGTCAATCACTGCAGTTGATCCTCTGACAGTTGTTTTAAAAGCTTGTGTCTAGCATGCCCCAGAAGTCAGCTAGGTTGCCTGCATTCCACTTTACTTGCTTTTTAGCAGATGACAAGATGGGAGCCTCCCATAGGAATTGGGATCTGTGATCAGCAGATGTCCTCAAGTTGCTGAAAACCACTTTTTTCCACTTCCTTCTGATGATGTGGTCTGTAACAGACCCCCACCATGGACATCATCCTCAGTAGCTTCTGTGATCATGGCCCAGCAGCCCTCAGTCAGTCTACTCACCTTCATATCTTTGGGCACCTTCAGATAGTCATGTTCTCATGAAAACAGGCTTCCAGGTAGGAGAGAGAGATCCAGATCAGTGCTGCCAGCAAGGAGTCTGCAGTGTGGACTTGAGAGTTACCTTTTACGTTTGGCCAGCATGCTTTCTGCCAGGCCACTCAGCACACAGAGCTTGGAATCAGACACAGCATCATGCAGTCAAGGGCTATGGGAAGGAGATGGAGGACAGTGGAGGAAAGTTTAGGAAAAATATTCATAGGCACACTGCTCATTTTTAAATTGGACATAATGGGCAGTGGATACAGAGTAGTAAAGCAAGTGTTAGGGCACCTTTTTGTCTTTGTTTTGACTAAAAAGTGTTGCTATTATAATACTCTATAAACAAGCTATTTGAGAGTGAGATTTTCAGACAAGGAACTTGAAGTGAAGGAATAAATCTGTTCATAACTTACCCTTTTGTGCCCAGGTACTTTAACATCTGGAACGTAATGCTGCCTCTTGTAATACTTCTGCAATACTGTAACACAGCAGGATGCATTAATGAGAGTTTCAACCTTAAACCCACATCATCAATGAAATTTATAGTTGTCAGGCTGTTAACATTATTCAAACATAGTTTTTGTGGTTTCTATTCCCATTTTACATACATGTAGGAAGAAAAGTCATTGTGTCGACTAGCCATGAAGACAGTCCTCCTTAGACTTGAAATTTCCATTAAAAAATTAAGTATTGTTTATTACTCTTGACAGCATTCATAGTATGTTCCACGGGGCACGGGGAAGGAATTTGTATAAAAAAATTGTATAAAAATGTATAAAAAAAAAAGTATAGAAACCTCTCAATATTTAAGCTGGTTTAATATTCTTGAATACCAAAAGTGCCTTTGCTCGTGTTTTCGAAAATACCACAAAAATGCCGAACGCAGGAAAGAAAAAATTACATAGAATTCTAGTATCATCTTTTACAGTCATATATGTGCTATCTGATATTCCACCTGATGGGTAAATTTGCCTTGAGACGTTTCATGTTTCCCCAGTCTTGTATCTCAGTGTGGTCTTTTCACTTAATATGTAGTGCAAGTTAGCTGAAGAGCACAAAAAAGAACAGAGAATTTCTTGAAGGAAAAAATTTCAGGAGGAAAATGTGGTGAGCACTGTGATTAAGTCACTCTGCAGAAAAATGAAATCGTTAAATCTGCAACTGATTAAGTTGAAAGAAAAGAAGGGAAGTCAATATGTAAAAAAGTGCACGTACAGTTACTCTTTCTGGTAAGGCAAATCCAAGTTATTTCTCCTGAAAAAAAAAAACCCTAACAAGCCCAAACAATTTAGAAAGCTCTGAAGTTTGGGGGAGCAGTTGTATGGGGGTTTTTATTATCATAGGTTTCATGGTAATTCCAGCACAATCTCAGGAAATTGTAAAAATAAATCTATCTGTCTCTTGCTGTATCAGTCTGGGTATTAACAACTTCCCCATGTTGTGTCCGTTAAAAAATTTCTTCATGGCCCTTAGAAGTACAACCTCTGTCTCTGTGTTTAATATGTTGTTACCTGCTGCCAAGCCTCTAATAGCTACATTTGTATGTTCTGTTAATCATATCTCTTTGTTCTAGAAGCCTGTGTTTTGGATTCATAATTAACTTTTTTCCTGCTCTGATTAATTTCCTCCCATCATGGCAGCACATGACTTTTTCTATTTAAAAACAAATATATTTGACTGGAGAAGTAACAAAAGTCGCTGTATTTCAACAAAGCCTGTAATCTCTTCTTAACTGTGCTTCCAAATGTAAATTAGATTTTCATGTTGCAAAACCATGAACTTGGAGTGGTAGCTGAAATCACACTGTTCCCAGAAGACAGGGCTGAAGCCTCATAAGCTACGGAGTATTTTCCCCAAGGTCCCAGCATGAGATGTATTTTTAATGTTAAAGGTTGGTGGTAGATGGGTGAATCTGGTCTCAGTGTGTAGTCTGTAAGATCCAAAGGAAAGAATTGTCCAGCTGTATGCAGTGTAAACTGGAAAGAGACTGGCAAAGAGATGTTCTGGCTATTGCTCTTTGACATTGTCTCGCTGATTCAGGAGTAGTGTGCGAAAATATTGTGGAGCCTGTTAGAGCTTCTCTCAGTTTTGGTTCAAGGATTTCTAATTAGCGAAGGCATTTGCGGTCCAGACTTTCCTTGGGCCCTCCCATTTTGATCATCATGAAAACAAGTCAGCTGTTTGAAAGATATTCTTAAACCTTGGGGATCCTACTTGCATTTTGCTACCGATACGGCCCAAAATGTTACTGAAGCCGTGCTTTACATCCTGCGAAGCAGGAGGGATGATAGTTCCTTAGCTTGTCGCCTGCCTAAAGATGTGTGTCTGTGGGCAGCAGGGGGACACTTCTTGCAGCTGGTCCATGCTGCCTATGGATACTTGCTTGGTGGCAGAACTTGGAACACCTTTCTTATGTATCTGAAATTTGGAGGAAATAATTTTGACTGGTACTCTTTGCTGCTTTGGACTGTGCTTATCTCCAAGACAAGATTGCTTTTATATGAATGAACAATGTGATATTTGTACCCATATTAGAAGTAGACTAGTAGGCTGTACATCACTTCCTCTGTTTACCTTGCTGGCAACATCTTGAATATGTTTTATCTGTTAAATAACTTCCTGAAAATGTGGAATGGAGGAGGATCGTAGTACAGCTCAGATCTGTTCTAAAGTGGTTTGAATGAAGTTTTCACAGTAGGTTTTTTTCTTCTTTTTTAAAGTCTAGCATTGACTCATTTGGTGGTGTTAAAGTGCACTTTCTACTTATCCCCAGAGGAAAGTTAGTATTCTTTTAAGTGAAACTATTTTAAAAGCAGAACACAAGCCTAAAATAAGCCAGTGTTCTCTAGAGTTCTCAGAAGGTGTAGATTTATTTACTGTAGTTAAATCATAATTAGTTCTCAGGGGATAGTGTATCTTTTAAACTGCTTTATTGCCACCATATTGGTTTTCTAAATAATCAGAAACTGCTGCTCTTATATTCTGTAGTATGAACAAAAATATGCTCTAAGTAGAAACAAATGTCTAGAATTGCTAGTTGTCACTTACTGAAGATAGTGACACGCAAAAAATAAGCACTTGAAGAAAATGTGAAGAAATACAAAACGTATGTTATCAGAAGGCACCTTAAATGAACTGCAGCTATAGCTTTTTCCAGTGTGATCCAGTGAAGTTTTACATTATCATTTTTCAGTAAATCTTTTTTTTTAATATTCTAGTGCTTTTTGGTCAAGAATAAATGTTAACTGAAAACGGATAAATGATAGTTCAATATTAATGTAAAATATGACCTGATATTTAAGCCCAGATTTTCATGAATGTAACTTAGTGTTTCAGCTGATAAGCATGGGGTGGTTTTTTCCTAATTGGCAGGTTAATGTTCGAGTTGCCTGAGGAGATGGGTTTAATAGCAATTGCTGTTCAACAAACACAAGGGAAAGGTAAGTTTCCTTCTAATGCTAATAAATGTCTATTATATGAAATAGGGCATTTTAATGTCGCTGTGCTGCCTTAGAGATACATTATGAGTATTTCTGATAAAATATTCTATAGAATAATTGTGTCCTCTTCTCCTCCCACTTGAACTGTGGATTCAAACTCAAAACCTAAGTTAACAGAGACCAAAGTAAACATTTTCAGGATGTTTGGTGGCTTTTTCAGAAATGATTTAGTGGTCTTCTAGTTTCTGCCAAAAAGTCTCCCCAGTCATGGAAACTGCCATCACTACATTTAGTGTAATACAAGTCAGACTTCCAAATCAGAACTTTTTGAATTAACTGGAACAAGACTGTGTCTTGACTTGCTCTGAGACTCTGTCTTTTGGTTTCCTGAGCCTGCAGAACCTGCCTGAACTGTCATATGGGCTGTCACAATCTTTTGCAGATAAATATAAGCAAGTTCTGTCTCTTTCTCAAGAAGGTGCTAGCACTGATTGAAAAGCCAAGTTCCCAGCCTACTAAGCACAAATCTATGTGAAAATGGTTATCTTGCCTTCAGTACAGATCTAGCTTGTGTCAGGTTCATTCATGATGTGGATGGATTTCTAGGTGCACACAGTGCATCTTCACAAATACTTCTTCACTTAAACAAAGCAAGGGGGTTTTTTTAAAATATGTATACCAGGAAAATCCTGGAAGCAAGTAGTTTAGTACATTCTAGGAAATTGAGTAGCAGCATGCACATTGAACAACTTTCTGGGTTTTTTCAAAGAAAAAGCTTTGCATTTTAAACATTTTTCTTCCAAAATTAGTTTGGAAAGTCCATTACAGGACTTATGATAGATTCTTGAATGGATACTATTATTTTTTTCTCTTTTGTAGATGTCTACATTAACAAAAGGAATTTTTTTTATAAATAACTTTTTCATGAGCTGAAGCTAACTTTTTTTCTCTCCCTCCTGAGGTCGTGGTGGAAATGTTTGGCTCAGTCCTGTGGGCTGTGCACTATCCACTTTACATATCACCATTCCTCTGCATTCCAACCTGGGCCAGAGAATTCCTTTTATTCAACACCTGGTGTCCTTGGCAGTGGTAGAGTCAGTTAGATCAATACCAGGATATGAGGTATGTCATTCTAATTTATCTCAAAATTTCTGTTTCCATTTTCATTAAATTCACATTTAGCTATGTCTTCTGTATGTAGAATGACTGAATGCATAATATAGTTCTTCAGCACTAATATAGTGGTAAACATAGCCTTCATACATGCTTGATTATTTTTATGTTTTAAGTAATCTAGTATACATATGATGAATACCGTCTTTTACTGCACTAATTAAGTATACTACACTCATTTCACTCATAATCTTATGAAACTTAAGACTCAGTCTTCAGCAGTAAAGAAAACATCAATTTTGTTTGTCTAACAATTGAGTTAATTTGTTTTGATTTTGAAGGAGTCGGGGAAGAGGGAGGAGGAAAAAATGATTAAAACTGACAAATCCTTTTCTGCTTTTTTTGTGGGTGTTGTTTCAGTGGTCATTTTATCCCTTTTAAAGGATTTTTCCAACTCTTGTTTAAGGTTGAAAACTGATTTCTAAAGCAAGAATTTAGGAGTATTGCTCTCAAGAGGGAATCAAGTGTCCTGTCATCAGTATTAAAATGAAGAACCAGTCTTCTTCGTCACCTCATATATCTCCTTTTTAATGTTACCATTTCCTAATATTTGCTAACTATAAAACTTTGGTATTTTACAGAAGTAGTTAACTAAAGCATATGTTTCCTATATTACAGAAAATCAATGACTTATACACATTTACACATGAACTTTATTATAGTGGCACCCAGTAGCTTTGCTGTAGTTTAGGGTCTGTCAGCCTTTCTATTAAAACCTTCTAACTTCAGTGCTTCATAACTTGATTATAAAAACAAAATGCTCCAGGCTAAAATTTTCGATATAAAATATTTGGCTAGAGTGAATAATTTAACCATTTAAAATACAAGGGTCAAGAGTTAGTTTTATAAAATATGAGTCTGACTGGGAAAGGAGTTAATTTATGAATGGAGGTGGGACTGCTTCTGTACGCCTACCCTGGTATACTTGTGCCATTTTTTATTTCATTCCATTTGAGAAGAAAAAGGTGACTGAAGTACTAAATATAAATTTAAAACCAGTATGTATCCATAGTACATGTACTGTACATAGCACATGTACAATACATAGCTTGCTATGACCAAGACAAAGCTACTGAATCTCTTTGATAGTACATCTACCCTAGACAATGAGTGAAACCAATGTTAAGAATCTGGACTCAAACATATTAAAGCAAGGACATTCAAAGATTTATCGGAAACTCAATGCTTAATTTCCCCTTTAGACTTGGGCAACACAGGGAATTTCTTTATATCCCATGAACTCTATGCCTTGGAAACTGCAATAGCTGCAAACAGTGGGCTAATCCATAGAAGAGGTTTCATTCTCTCCTCCAAATTTCAATACCTCTGTGAGTGTTTGTCAGAATCTTAATGACAATTTAATGTACTTTAATGTCATCCACTATGCTCAAAGTCCATTTCAGGACGTCCATTCAAAAATCTGAAATACCTATGTCTCAGTTTACCGGCCAGTCATCGCTTTTAGGATTGCCACAAATGCTGACTATGCCAAACAGCCGGCAACTGAGACCTCTGGGTCCTCAGAGACAAAATCTGACCACTCAATTAGAAGTTTTACTATCAGATGTTAGTGCTGCAAGTGCAAATGGGCCTTACATCAAGAGAACGCTTTGCTTTCCCATTCTGAGAAGAGCAAACATCTCTCTCTGCTAAGCAAAGATAAGAACATGCTCCATTTCCAGCATATTTTGTGACACCCATCCTTTCTTTATCATGAAGATAGTTGTGTGGTACCTTGTAACTCCATTTTATGGCAAAACCTCTGCTGTGTAGTTTATGTTATAACAATACCAAGTTGACTTGGTTGTTCTTCGTGCTTGCTGTCACTTCAGTTGCAGAGATAGTGTCTGATGTCTTACAGGTGTATATTTTCCTTAAGATCTATTGAATAGCTCTTCGGAAGTTCTTTTAACACTGATAAAACCAGTGATTAATCA
>JAAGNO010009227.1:40657-66988 GCA_033439905.1 Ceryle rudis | reverse complement strand
GGGGTAATGGGTACAAGCTGGAGCATAGGAGGTTTCATGTAAACATAAGGAAAAACTTCTTCATGGTGAGGGTGACAGAGCACTGGAACAGACTGCCCAGAGAGGTGGAGTCTCCTCCTCTAAGACGTTCAGGACCTGCCTGGACACATTCCTGTGTGACCTGATGTAGGTGATCCTGCTCTAGCAGGGCGGTTGGACTAGATGATCTTTCAAGGTCCCTTCCAACCCCTAACATTCTGTGATTCTGTGATTCATATGTGGGGGTGATGATCAAAGATCATCTACGTGGCTTCGCTGCTTTGAGAAGGACCTCAGAAAAATAAGACTGACAAACCTGCCTTTTCACTGTACAGTGCGCTCAAGGCCTTACAGATGACACAGTTCATATTCATACTTTTAAACATGTTTTTAAATTATTTTTTTTTAAAAGAACTTAATTGTTGCAGGACTTTGGGAAGAAGAGTTCTGCAGAAGAATATGCTACATTAATGTAAGGGCCAGACATAGAACAGACATAGGTAGCCAAACATGAGTGGAATGCAAGTGACAGCCAGCGTGCTTGACTTGCAAAAGATCTGTCTGCGTCTGTGAGCAGCTGAGGCATGTCCGAACAGTGCACAGATGCTGAAGGCAGGGCTAGCTCTAGAACTGGTAGACATATTAGCCACATCAGCACACTGGAAGATCAGTGCTAAATGTTTATTTTTCACTGTCCTCACATGGGCAATGCAGAGACACCCTAAGAGTCCTGAGCACTTAATATTTTTCAAATTAGCTGGCTACATTTTTGCCACCACATTTATCCCCAGATGCTTCTGCCTCAACTGAGATCATCATCTCAGTATGTCTCTCAAATTTGTTTCAATTTTTCGGACTAAGTAGTGATTTCCATACATACAAACTGCAGATGGACTTCAAGGCCCTGTTAAACACCCTGACAGTACCAGTCACAGCTTGATGGCCACAGTCACTCCCTCTTCATTTGTGCTGTATTTGAGTGTAAACAGCTAAACTGGGAAGTGTTGGCATTGCACGTTACATTTTCCAGTTCATTTTCCTTTGTCTCTTTCCTATAAAACATTTCACCTCATTTCCATAGGATCGCTGTATTGGGAATTGTATCACTGTGGCTTTCTTTGCATGCATTCTCTGACTAGTTAGGTCAAAAACTCCTTTTCACTGAAGAGATCCTTCTCTTGATAGTTAATATGAATTAGTTCCACATATGAATAGTCTCATTAATATTACAAAACAGTGCATCTAAACCTCTGTGCTGATGGAGGTGTATTGTTTCTAAACCTGATTGACAGAGAGTGGGTTTATCCCAAATGTCTGAGGAAAAAAAAAATCCAAATTATTAGGAGAAAAAAATAAACAGGTAATACAATATATTTCTTTACATCCCTCGAAGCCTGTTTCAGCAGGCTGCAAAAAAGGCCCCAAGAGCCATATTTAAATAAGAAAGGCGCTCTGCCAACGTTATTCTAGCTAGAGAAATCTCAGCAACAGACTTGAGGCTTCTAAAGGATATGCTGTGGTAAAACAGATTAAGCAAACTGGAGTCTTATATGGCAAAGTTAAATCTTTTGGGCTTTTCAGAGCAAGCTAAACAGGGCTTATCAGCTGAGTAAAAAGGCTTCGTTTTCAGAAATTGCAATCAGCTAACTGTAGTAAACAGAAAGGTCTTTTAATTCAATTTCAGACTGAAAGATAAAACTGAGCATGATCAGTGATTTACTCTCAATTAGCTAATGACCTGTCAGCTTCCAAGGAGTGAAAGTATTTCTCATTTTGATGTTATTGTAACCAACGTGCAAGTTGCCACTTACCATCTTCCCAACCCTCGCTGACAGGATGGTGTGTTGTTGAAAGACTGCACTGGATTTGCTTCTGCAATTCTGAGGAGACATTTTTAAGGGCAAGGAACAAGTAAAATCTGGACTGATATTTGTAATTGCACGAGTAGGAAGATTTAAAGGTGTAAGAGACCGAAGAAAAGCAGCTACTGGAAAGATCCTTAGAGATAATTGTATCAAGTACTTGAATAAAGTACTGACATTTTGGTGGTAATGAAGTGTTCTTATTTACAGATCCTGTCCTCTTCTTTTGGTTTGTCTTCTTCAGGCTTTGGATTTAATGTGAATAACAGCAACCCCACCATATGCATCAATGATCTCATCACAAAATTTAATAAGGAAGAGGGGACAAAGCTGAAGTCTTTAACTGCAGACTGTCTTATTGCAAGAACTGTAACTGTGCTAGAGAGGCTTATAGATATTTTTCAGGAGAAAGGGCCCAACGGAGTTCTTCCTCGTTACTACAAATACTGGGTACACAGGTAAGTATAATTTTCTTCTTGAACTTTCTTTTAAGAAAGTTAGGATTCATGGATGTTTTGTCTTTTTTTCTCCTAGACTGCCTTTAATACTAGTGACTTAATTAAAATACATTACCAAGTAGGATGTAATTTTCTGAGGGAGAATAAAAATAGCATATGGTAAAATCAATGGACTAACATGAATTAAAGAATAATTCTAGGTATTTTACAGGTATCATTTCAAAACAAAGAAAATTGGGAGTGATTTGTTTACCTAGTGAGGAGGTTGCTGTACTCACATGTCTTCTGTAAAAAAAAAATAAAATAGACTGTTTGGATTAACTCCAACTCTGATAGTTCCACAGAAGGAAATTAAAGCAGGTAGAAAATGCTGCTGAAAATCATTCCTTGTAAAGAATCAGTGAAGTGGGAAATGAAAGTAATCTGCTAGACTTTAGTCTTATAAGCTGTTTTTGTTTGTTCAGTGTCCACCAGTTCATTCCTAACAGTCTGGTTCTCTTTATTCGCAGTGGTAAGCAAGTCCGTCTCCACAGTGAGGAGGGCCCGATTGCATGGATAGTTGGGATAGATGATTATGGATTCCTTCAAGTTCATGAAGAAGGCAAGGGTGTAGAGTCTGTGCACCCAGATGGCAACTCTTTTGACATG
Source organism: Ceryle rudis (assembly GCA_033439905.1). Taxonomy (NCBI): domain Eukaryota; kingdom Metazoa; phylum Chordata; class Aves; order Coraciiformes; family Cerylidae; genus Ceryle; species Ceryle rudis. The sequence continues at coordinate 64,002 of JAAGNO010009227.1, read as the reverse complement.
CTGAGAAACCTCATAGTCCCAAAGCATTAATAGTCCTCAGAGCTCGCAGCGCAGAGGCAGGCTCTTTAGTATTTGGCACCAAGCAGCTAAACTTGCTTAAAGGTGGGAAGGGTAGTTGATAGCTCGATTTTTTTTTTTTTATTCCGATTTTCTGTATCTTTGTTCTTTGACACGAATAACTTCGACAGTTAAGAAGAAATCATTATCTCACTGCTGAAGGCCTTTATTCTTTTATATTAACTTTAAAATACACCGCTGTTGCCATCCTTTGTAAGCAACTATTCTTTAAAAGGAGCCTGACTGCAAAGGAATATTTTGCAATGAACAGAACTTTCTCTTAATTTCCACAGTGTATTTGATAAACTGAAGTGGCTAAAGATTTCCTTTTTGTGTCTCTGTGTTTTTATTGTACTTTAGCACAATGCAGTACATTATTTATATTTTTACTATGTTGGTTTTTTTTTTTTTCAAACTAAATTCTGGTTTATGCATTGTCTGCAGTGGAAACAGTTGGAAGAGCTCATTTTATATTTCTGAATTACTGGGATTACCACTGTGTTTTAAATTCAGGTCTAAGTGTAGAGCCTTGATGATTTGGTTCTTCACCATGTGGGCCTGTACAACAGTTTACTGTCCTGTACTTTTGTCTCAGGTCCAACACTCTTGTGGCTGCCTTGGAATTTTGGAGAGTTTTCCATCAGCACTTAAGAGCTGTGGTTGGTTATCTAAATTATTTGTACTCTGCTCCTCTTAGTCAACTGGATATGAGTAAATCATCTCGTATCTCCTTTGACTTAGAATCTTCCAAGAGGCTTTAGCCCCTGTAAGAATAGCTCACTGGAGTATTGTACCACCTACTTGAAATCTCCTTAGGTTATTGTAGTCCTAAACAGTTTAGAATTGATTAGTAATTCTGATGTGATAGCAGTGAAGTGAATAAGTAAGAGAAAATGCCCAGCTCTTAAAGTCCCTGCAGTAAACTACTACCATGAAAAAGACAAAACATGCAGTTAACCTGTGTCCAAATTCCCTTCCATTGTTTATGTTGTCACCCTCTTTCCCAAAGCAAGGCAACTGGTTTTGCTGCTAATCATTAAAATACCTGCTGACCTGTAAGTAGCTTGCTTCAGGGGCTGGTTGCACAGTTCAAGGTTAGGTGTAACAGTTTGGTCATGATTGGAAAGCATCGTGGAGCAGGCATGTGGGAGCTTCTGTGTGATGACAGCTTGTCAGGTTTTTCTCCTGGGCAAGGAAAATTTGCACCAGGAGGCTTGCCCACCACAACACTTCAAACAGTTCTTAGCAAATAAGAAGTCTGTCATAGGTGTGATGTGGCCAGCTTCATTTCCTCAAGTAGGCAGCACTGCTTATTACGTTACCTTGTTCCTACTGAAGGTGGATCGGGCAAATTGGTTTCCACAAAGAACTTCTGTCTACTAGCCAGAAGCGTGGTTTTTAGATTAAAATTCACCTTGTAAACAATCTGAACATGTTAGTAGATTGTTTCAGTTACAAAGCCAAGTCTTAAAATGAGGAAACTAGTCTGTAATGGTAATATAGAGTAGTCCTCACATAATAGGGCTTAGGTGGCTTGGCAGCAAGTGCTAGAAATCAAATTGTGCCTAATACATTTCAGATTTTATGCTCCATATCACAGTAGATTTGTCTGTGTGCCTGATTGTCCATACCCTACTGGTTTGTTTTCCCCAATGACCCCCATCATATGAGACTACACACCAATATTTCATAGAACTGTACAGTGGACTGTTGACAGCTGTTAATTGGCACAGTTAAAATGATACACATGAACACTGGTTTTTGCTTTCTCCCACCAGCCGATTTCAAAACTGCTTTGGACTGTTAATTCTTGGCAACTACCTTTGTTTCAGAGTCAAATGTTGATGCATATTATAATCAAATGAAACTTGAGTCAGAATTAATAACAGTTTAAATAAAAAGAAGCAGCCATTTATATATACATATATTCAAAATAGTGTGTGTGTGCGTGCGCACACACTTCCTTGTGCACCTTCACTTCTTTTCTACCTTTTCCTTCCAGCAGCTTATGAGCAGCACATGCTGCTGCAGGTCAGCTGTGGAGAGCATAGCTCTGGTACTGGTTTTCCAACCACAGAGTTTTACAAAATTCCTGTACCTGTAGATCTGTACATCAATCCAATATCTGTAGCTAAAACACTGTTTTAGTAATGTAGCCTGTGCCTGTGGGAAGCACCATTGATATCACTCATATTCCAGATAGGCTGATGGGAGCCTGTAGAGTTTTCTTTTAATGACCAGGTCATGCATTGCGTTTTGACTTGAATTGCTTCCTTAAAACTTGCTCTCCATTTGCTAGGCACAAGTACTGTAAAAAAAAAAAAAGATGGCGGGGAAAACACTGTGTGAAGGGTAGAACAGACCTGCAAACCTTAACTCAGCTATGTTATCACAGTGTCTGAGAGGCAAGCAAACAGCTATTTAATAGTAAAATGCTGCAATATCTCCCAGTTGCTATTTTTCCTTTTGGATTTATACATAGCTGTCTTACTGTTTGTTATTTTCTCATTTTGAGTTGTAAGATTTTTTTCCATTTTTTTTTCCATTGGAAAGCAATTTAGTGTTGAACTTCCTTCCTGCAAACATGGATGTGTTGGAGCATAGGTTGGTGTGGGCACATACCGCTTTGCCTCAACTCTTTACTGGCCTAGTCTGTGTGTGTAAAACTACGTGCTGCCTTGAGGCAATGGCCTTGAGTTGGATGAAATGTTTGTTACAAAACCAACCTTTGCTTGGGAAGAACCAAAGATTGTCACAAAGAAAATGTTGGTTGTATTTTGGCCAGAAGTGTAAGGTCCACCTGACTAGCAGCTGTTCCTGTCAAGAAGGCCAGTGAACATCTCTGGACCACACTCACCTTAAGGTAGATGGGGAGTGCAGTCAGTAGGTTTTCTGTGCCAAACCTGGCACACCCAGAAAGCCACAACATTTGTGGGGTTTTTAAAAAAAACATTGTTATTGTTCTTTATGTAGGATAGACAAATGTGGTGTAGAGTGTCTCTAGACATAGGTATGGAGAGAATCAGACAACTCTCCAGATCCAGAAGTAATGCACTGAAAATTTTTCATTTCATTAAACTGTCTAGATTAGTAATGCACGTCTTTCATTATGAGGCTGATGTCATATCTTAAACTATTTTCTTGATGAAGTGCTTTCAAAAAACATTTATTACAGTATCCATATTTCTGTGACTTCATTTTTTTTCCTCCTGGACTCTGTTATAACATTTCTCATTACACATTGTGAAAATATTTGTAGAGATTGTTTATTGATAGGAAAACTTCTGCTGAGCAGGCTGGGTGTGTTGGCACATATCCGTGTTCAGAAAGAGTAAGTGGGCTGTGTCCAGTCAGCGCCAATGCTGTTTCCAAAGATTTGAAAAAATAATAATGTACTTACCATTTAAGAGTTCAAGCAGTACATCCCACTTCTAGTAAAAAAAAAAAAAATATAAGACTTCAGAGCATTTTTTTAAATATATCCAACAAATACAGCCTGCTTCAAGGGCTATTGCCTAGAAATAATGTTAAAGCACTTTAATTCTTTATGCTGCTGCTTCGTTGTACAACATTTTGTTTGTTTCTTTCTTTGCTTTTCCTACTTCATCTGCAAGACATCATCAATATAAAAATTTACTCTCTGCTACTACTTTGGAATATATGGTAGCTATATTTAAAAAAATAAAATGAAATGCAGCTTAACATCTTTCGTGAAAAAGATATGTGCTGCAAAGAGCCTATTCCTGGGGGTAACTGGTTTGATAAAAGCATTTGAATGCATAAGTTACTGCAGAGATGCACCGCACTGATCAGCCACCAAAGAAATTAAATCTGGACTGAGGGAAAAAACACAGGTAAAAAAATAATGGCGTGCTGCTGGCTGCAGTCATGTAACGTGCAACGGGGAAAAAAGAACTGCGGGAAAGTATTGCAAACTGATGTCTTCTTTGAGTTACTTGCATTTCATTAGTGATTCTTTGTTATTAGATTGCTAAGAGTCTTCCTTTGAAATGCAGCATGGCTAAAATACAATAAATAAAAAAATTCCTTGTATTTTAAAGAAAGTTTACTGTCAAATATAGTATGTATTACAATTGAAATAACTTTTCAAACATGCAGCCTTGTTCTTTGTGAAACCCTGTGTTTTGTAGTAAAAAAGAAATCCAACTCACTTTTCCTTTGGCTACAGGATTTTATTAACATTTTAACAGTTTTGTTTTATATAATAAATAAGCAAAAATGCTTTACATTTTTAGGGAATACATATGTAATTCTGAGCGTTAATAGGTTGTTTGTTCTGCGTGCTTTTTCACCTACATTTGCCAAATAGCTTTTATCTGTATCATATAAAAAAAAAAGCAAAATCTAATGTTCAGGAAAAAAAAGGAAAATAAAATTTTCTTTTGTGTTGTTTTTGAAGTATGACTGAAATGTTGAAAAAATACTTGATGTCCTGTTTTGTCATTTTTATAGAAATACTGGTATTCTGGCAGGTTTCCCATTCATTTGCACTGTATCACAGTGATGTATTCCCCTATTTTACACCTATTGTCCACTGTGCTCATTTTCATTATATTACTCTAATACCCTTTTTCAAATTACAGGGCTACTGTGACCTGGAGAGAAGTCTATTCCCTTATCACCTTATTTACATTGTGGTGTTTCTGTTATTAATAGGATCAAAACTTTGAGATCTCATTATGGGATTAGTGTTTTCAACCTTACATTTTGGTAAACTTCAGTAAACATTTGGAACTTCTCTCTCTCATTCTCCGTATCATTTACTTGTGAGATCTAAACTTCCCTAAGAGTTCAAATCCTATCAAGTCACATGACAAAAGGTATCTATAGTGGCTAAAACAAGTACGGTAGAAAGAAATTAGGTTATTTTTCATAATATATTCGAATTCACACTCCACTTCTGTGACATAATTTTTTCCAATTATTAAAAACCTCGCCAGTGTCAGCGGCTGTGCCACATTCTGCAGTATGAGTGTGTTACAAACATCTGCAGCTTCACTGACTAACGGTCATATTTTTCTCTCCATGTAATTTACTCACATTCCAGATGTGAACATGCAATTGCTCTTTCTATTTTGGGATGGCCTGAAAAATGTTTCACACATTTGATTTTTTAATCACAAATCTTTTCTAAAACCTACCCTGTATTATCATATGTGAATGCATAAGTGATTCATTATTGCCTAACAGGGAAAGTTCATGAGCCTGAATATCTCATACTGTAAAAAACTGCGGAAGAATGATGTAACACCTCCTCTGCTCAGGCTCATTGAAAAAAGCCTGGAAGTGTGAATAACAAGGTAGATGCTGGAAAAGTATTTTGTGGCATGTTACTCAAAAATGGCATTTTTTTAGCCAAAGCATAATTTGTACATTCCTGAAAACTTGTTTTTATAGTGAGAAGTACTTATAAGAACAGAAAAATAAACCAAATTGACTTTGTGTGCAGCAATACGATTAATGAGGTATAGAGAAAAGTGCAGTATAAGAGTTATGCATCAGGTTTCTTTTTAATGATGCAAGCAATGTCAGTTAATCCTTATTACATGCCTTATGCATGTTTTTATTTAACAAAATTAGCAAACAAGTCTTAATGTAATTGTGTCTTTTAAGGAGTTGGGCCCGTTCCTTAGTAACACAGGCTGGGAAGGCTATTAACCAATGACACTATAAAGCCAACTTGTGTCTCATCACTTCAATTTGTAAAGTCAAAACAACAACAATATTCACTCCTAACATTTCTGAGTACTTGGTAACTTCTCTAGCATTAGATGAACTGAGGAGCGCAGTTAAGTTTAGTGAGTGAATACGCTGGTTTAGTTACTCTCTTTTTTTTTTTTTTTTTTTTTTTTAAAGTCAGCACTCTGATAATGGCTGATTAGACTTTTTCTTTTTTAATATTTATCAAGAAAGATACTTTTCATGCTTTTTTAGACGTCAGAACTGTGAACTTCCAAGTGAACATCAATTTAACTTCATAATAAAGCCTCCTCTGTTAACCTTTTAATAGGAAGCAATAAAATTACTGAAAATTGTTTTTAAATGTGTAAAAAGTATTTTTGTGTACTCATACCAATAAATATTTATACATACAAGGAGGTGACTGAATATTATTCCTGCATATAAAAGATGGAGAACATGCAATTTTAAAAGTGTGGAATATGTTACATTTTTTTCTCTGACAGGGTGCAATCCATGAGCAAGTGTTTTTCTATATTGCACAAGCCAGATAAGCATTTTCTTCAGGGAAGGTCTCTTTAGAGAGAGTCTGATGAGAGAGAGAAAGTTTTAAAAGTGTAAATTAGCCTTGAACTGAGCTAAGAAATGTAGCTAAGTACATCTGACTCAGATCTGCAACCACCTTTATTGTTGGTATTTACAGCTGTTATTTAGAGAGCCATTCGTTGTTTTATCAAGAGCTCACAACATTTGGGGAAGTGGTTGAAAAAGAAAGCGGGCTGACTGTTGTCAGTTAAACGCACAAGGATCTATCTGTACGTCTCCTCATTTGTAAACTTCACAAAGAAGTAAAAAAAGTGGGGAAAAATCTGTTCCTAACAGACTAGAGAAAATGTGAATGTGTGCTGTTTGCTTTTTGCTTGCTGCAGTTTATTAGCACAAATTAAGGCATGTGCAAAGTGTTTGGCTCCATACCCCAATGTATTCAAACTCTGCTTTACTTCAAGTGCAGCTTAGGGTTTTGTGGTGATGCGATGACTCTCTACTTTCCGTATTTGGATTGTCCACTGACATTATTTGTGAAATGCATAAATCAGTCAAGTATTAACGTAACCTTTGTGTTGACAATGAGATTTATGCTTAAGGAAGTTCATTGTGTCAAAAGGTGAAGATTTTTAAACTTCAGAAGTCTACTGGTAAGTTTAAAATAAAGCATCAATGTTCATTATTCCCTTGACGATAAAGAAAATATTTCTGGTGCTATTATTAAGATGTATTTTTGAATAGCCAGCTGGAAAATCTGCACAGCCTTCTCCCAGAATACTCAGTGAAACACACATTTTAGAAGTTTCATTTTCTTATTACATTTTTTTTTTATGGGGAATAGTCTTTAGTTCCTATTATGTGATTTGTCCCAATTTGCCATGACAAGACCTGTAACCCTTTAATATGTATCTTTGTATGTATTAATTTGTCATATCATTCCTCATCAAGATGAATGATGGTGGTAACAATCTCAGAACACTGAAAGCTATGTTAAATAAATCAAATTTAGATTTGATTTATTTAGTTTAAGAACTTTTGGCTAATTAATAAATAAGCTTTTTTTCATTCAGTTCAGTTAGTACAGCTGTATTACGGATACTGAAAATCACCATTCTTTAAACAAAGTTCATTTGTCAGGGTGTTTAACACATGGGTGGAGAGTTGATGTAAGGTTTCACACAGTTTGCCAAAAATACCTAAACTAGAGTGTATAGTTAATGATAAAAAAATCTTGAATGTATTTTGAGAAGGAGGGATTAAGGAAAAAAATGTTCTTCATATAAATCTCTGCATATAACACCTATCATTAAATTTTGTTGCACACTATAAAATAACAAAAATAAGATCTGTAACATGTCTTCTCACTGGCACCAGAGCTTAATCTGTGACAACGAAGCATGGAAGCTGGATGCAGGGTTTTTTTCCTGACCTTGAAGGTACCATTACACATGGCTTGCCAGGAACACACAAGTCTGTCCCTCATTGACCTTCAGCTATGCTCAGTAAATGTAACCATGTTTTCTCATGCTTTTTTCAAATCATTACAGTTTGGCTTCTTAATTAAATGTAAATACTCCTCTATTACTGTCACCTTCCATTGGCTATTATTACAGAAGTTCCAATATAATGGGGTAGTGCAGATTCCTTGTGGGTTTCTGGAGAAGAAGCTGATGAGGGGCTTTGGTTTTTGTAAATAAATGTATTTACTTCCTCAGAATTATATCCATAGTTTTCTCCTACATGTCCTGTCGCTGTACATGATGAAGTTTGAAATGTACCATGTTTGGCTAAAACATGGTGATAATTTAGAAGCACAAATGGAACTTGTCCAGAGGGTCTCACGTCCATCACGCGTTCACTTTGAGAGTCATGATCAAGCTTTATAGTCATTCTCTCATCACTGTCCAGTTCATCTAGATTTGTAGCGTGGTGATTAATATGCCCATATTTGGGTTCTTTCATACAAATCCTTCTTGTCTGCTCATATACTGAGGGCATTGGCAGGAGATGACTTAATTGTCCTATAGCTTTAGACTGGAAACATTCTGATTTTGGCAGCAAGGAGTTAGCTATTGAGTTTGAAAAAGAATTTTCATTAATGCTTATTTTTTCTTGTAGGTCTCTGTTAAAAGCCAACTTGTTTTCTTCTTTAATGAGGTGGTGAGGTGGCTGAATCCTGGTTTCTATTTTGTTGGATTTCGTGATGCCAGAATCATAAATCTCTTCTTTGTATCTGCTGCTTGGCATGGATGCTGTGCAGCTTGCAAAGTTGTCAGCTAGAGCATCTTGGCTGTATCTTCTGTTTGATATGGGCACTTGCGGGAAAGACAAAACATGTTAATTACTGACAGTGAGCTCATATAATAGTTAAACTCTAACAGTTTTTATGACTAAACTTCAATGCCCATTTGGTTTGGGCCAGATCCAAATCCCAGTGAAGACATCAGAGACATTCCAATTTGCCTCAGGGGCTTTGGATAAGTCCCTTTAAGAGAGCACTGAAAAGTAAAATGAAAACACAAAAAAAAACCCAAAAAACCAAACCAAACCAAACAAAAAAAAACAAAGTCAGAATTGTCAATGGTCTTGAACAAGGTTTTCCATGTGAAATGCCTATTTGTTTATTTGAGTGAGTAATTATAAATCACTGTCATTATTAATATGGTTAAATTATGAAATTTAAACCAACTAAATAATTGGGAATGTGACCTGCTATCAAAATGCTTGACCTTAAGTAAACTCTTTTCAGAGATCTATCAAATATTTACCAAAGAATGGAAAACATTCATTACATCTCAATGATTCAGTGATTAAAGTAAAACAGAACTAGCCCTTCTAAGGAAAAGAGAGAGTATGTAGTATTAATTTGTGATACCTATTTGTGATATATGTAATTTCTAGACTTTAAAGGCTTTGCTTTTTCTCTTTGAAAAACCAACATCAGATATTGAAAATATCTCTCGAAAGGCAAATGCTTCTTGAGGAGTGCTCTACCTCTGCTTTTTAGATAATATCATAATAAAGCTATATGTGTAATATAAATGTAAAATAAAAATACAACATACACTGAGTTTATTTGAATGGAAGAGTACTAAACTCAGTATACATGGAAAATCAGAAACTAGATTATTAAATTTTCAAGAAGTATGAGTCTGAACCTAGGATTTCTATTCAGGCTTTTTCTCCTAAATAGATTGAATAATCTTAGTTTTCTCTTAAGATTCTGCATGGTAGCTGAACTCTTGAAACAATTTGAATTGTCCTTATTATCTTCTGCTTAGCTTATGCAGCTTTTCATTTTAAAAACTCTTACCTACAAATGTTAAGAGAAAAAGCCACTGTTTGAGCAGTATGGCTAAAATTAGGTGTGTACTTATTTTTTTGCACTGTCATGTGTGAACAGTTTGACAGTTATACTACTCCTCCAAGGCATATTTAGATGTTTTATGTTAAGGTTAAATGAGGCACTTAGCAAATTTCTCAAATTAAACCTAAACTCTATTTTTGTTGTGCGCACTGAAAGCCCTGGACACCTAAGTGCCCTTGGTAAAAGGGATTTTCTGTTTTTCTAAAAAATTTATTTAACATCTTAAAAGTTTTGGAGTTCCCCTGTAGTGGTTGCTGATGTAACTATACCTACTAATAATTAAATACTCCCTGTGCTATAGTAGACTGGCAAGGACTTCATGTATAACAGAGGAAGAAGAAATAGCTCAATTTTACCTTTTTTATATGCAGAGCTTCATTAATTTCAGAGGGAGTTGCACCACATAATTAACACCAGAATTAAAAATACAAATCTGGATCCAATTTCTTCTTGATCAACCCACCACCCTCCTAGAAACAACCTTTCAAGATACTCTTATTTCCATGTATATATTTTGTACCAAAAAATATATGCAGTCCTCAGTAAACTGAGTTCTCATCAGCTGTTGAAAAATGGCCCTCTTAGATCAAAAATCAGAACAGGGATTCAGCCACATGCTTGAGTATAACTTGAAAATTTTACCAGTGTAATTATACTACTATAATTTTAACTCTAGATTTGGCATTTTTACTATGAAATAAGCATACATGCTGAAAGCTATTGACATATAATTAATATGATTTAACTAAGCTGGTATATTGCTTTTAGTGTTTTCCCCACCTGTGACATCCACAGCAGTGATGGGTTTGTTCTCTTACTTCAGCATGGAGTATTGTTACCTCATGGCCCTACTCTAATCTCTGAACCAAAGATTGTCCTTTTCCAGTTTCAGACCCCACAGTTACAAGCTGAAGCATTAACGGTCACCAGTTGGCCCCTGTCTGGTTTGCTTCATTTTTGTTTTCTCAGATTCCGTAGGGCTGATGGCTGCCTTCTTGATACCAAGAAGTAATCTGCATGCTCTGGAGATTTACAGGATATTATCCATTGTGGTTTATCCTGTTTCTCAAACATGGTTTTCATCTCTTTTGTTGAGAAAGAAGGTAAGCGTTTGGTTAATCATTTGCAGGCTTCCATTAAAGTTGTCAGCACATTTGTGGAGTTAGACCAGACAGTTAAGCAAGTCATGTCTGCAGTGCAAAAGAGCACGGTCATTTTTGTCCACTCACATTTAGAACAGCTACTGGAGCTAGACTTTGCAGACAAAAAGGATGTCCTGGGACAGACTCCTGGGGAGTTTTTCATACCAAAGTTATTAGAAAGCTGATCAGCTGCTCTCTATTGCTGTAGAAGGGCAGTGCCCCAGGATTGCTCCCACCCATCTGGCACATGGGCAGTTGCCAGAGTACCTGCCTCAGCAGGAGCATGGGTTTCCCATGCATTCTTCACTTCTCCACTGCTGGAAATGCTTTATAGTCATTGAAGTTAGTCCATTAATTTGGGATGCTTTCTGGACCACTCTTCTTACAGAGTGATGCACAGGTAGATACACTGCACATCTAAGGGTGTATATCATACCAGAGTGATAGCAGCTTTCTAGAAAGGCCCTTTATACTTGCTTACATGGCCTCCATTCATAGCAGCCTACAACTGCAACAGGTAACTCAGTCCTTCAGGCATCATGTCTCTGTTAATTCTTGCCAAGGCTTTCACACTGGTGAACAGGGTGCAGCTCAGGCAAGCCAAGATAAAACCTGGAGATAAGAGCCCCATCACCTGGAAATCTGCTCAGATTTCAACATCCAACCATCCAAGTAGGAACAGGAAGGCCATTCTAGCAAATACTCATCTTTGTTTGAAACATAATTTCTATTCATAGCTACAGTACACTGGAGCAATCTTTCCCCTGTCAAACATAGTGCTGCAGCGAGGAGCATTCCCTCCTCGCCTTTAAATAGTGCAGTCAAAGATCAGATGGTGCTCAATGGGGAAAGGTGCTTGTTGGAAGTATGCTTGCAGAAAATGTATTTAATTCACAAACATGCTTTTCCATACCAAGACATTAACAGGTAGAGCAGCTCCATCTATTTCAGTAGAAATTAAAGAAAGGCATCTTGGAACCAGATGAAAGCAAAGAAAGCCTGGTACTCAGCATTGATCTTCACGCAAAAGGTATGTAGTCCTTGTCAGCAGAGTTTTTCATCCTGTCCTTGAAAAAACTTGTCTGTTTTTCAGACATAACTGGAAGTTTTGTCTGTCACAATTTTTCCTGGGCTTTCTGATCTACACTAATCTCAGAAGTACATACTCCTGACAGTTACTGTATGTTCTAGAAAGACATGTAACCCATGATGTTTCAGTATGTTTCCTAATCCTTTGTGCAAGAGAGACTTCAGAGAAGAAGAGCTATTACTCAATTGCTCTGAGCTGTGCTGAAGATGAATGAGCAGAGCCACTGTACTGCTCAGGACACATGCTCCTGTGTCACAAAGGCACACTGATAATCCTTCATGTCAAGCAAGGCAAAGATGTAACAAGTCTTAATACTGTTTGTGTCCTTGAAAAAGACATTTTTTAGATTACCTCAATATCTGTGCTGTATCCTGTTCTGAACCCTAATTGTAAATCATCTGAGGCACAAGCTGATGTTGTAATTGCTGTGATCTCCATTATTCTCCTTCCAAAACCAATAGTAAGACAACATGATCATCAAGACTTCTTTGTCCCTAGTAGAATACACTTTTCTGTATTTCTTCCAGTAGTCACAAGCTAAACCTGGGGAGGTTTTTTTTGAGCGAGAAAGATAGAACAGAGCTCTTTCACAGATTTTCTTAGTATTATTCATAATTTCCTGAGTTTTTGCGTGATTAGTGGCACTAAGCTTCACACAGATAGCGTAGACTGACCAACAGCATAACTTAATGAGAAGTGGGTACTGTAGTACCCACAGTGGTAATGGATCCATTCAAGAGTACAAAGGAAACATCCCTGACTAAGAATATGATTGCCTTCTCTGAAGTGAGTTTTCTGATGACTGGGCCAGCTGGAAAAAAGTGGAAGAAGATTCAAAACCAGATTCTGAGGCAGCAGCATCCGATTGGAAGGCACTTTTATCTGCTACGTGCTTTTCCAGAGCTTTGATGGCTTGACATGATCATCTTAAAATCTCTGATCTCTCCAGAAGAAGCTATTTTCCATAGAGAGAAATGTCTCTGGCCTACAGCATTTTTGGCAGATGCTTCTATGGATGTGATGTGGAATAGCCCTTGCATCCAACCCGGTTGCCAGATGTCATATTTGGCATTGTGTTTGGATTGAAGATAATGAGGCTAAACAGATTCTCTCTGCTTTGAAGCTTACTGGCTGTCAGATTTTTCAGTGAACCACTGGAAAAAGCAACATTTGACAATGTAAGGAAGATCAGATGCCCCTTTAAATTCAAAGCAAAGTCACTTCCAAAGATCCAGATTTCTTTTCTGCCACCAGCCTCAGCAGAAGTACAAAAGGGCTAATTCTACCCCAGGACCAAACTCTGGAACAATTAGATATAAATCTTCTTTTCAGTGGAGGCTCCGTTTTCCTTTCCCCTCTTCTAATAATGTGTGTGGACTCAAGCAATGATCTTTGATCAGGCCTGAGTTTGACTATAGTCTTTTTTTGCTTCCTAAATAGTACAATTACAAATTCTTTTGCAGAGATTTAATTGTAGCGTCAATTTTCTTCAAATGCCCAATAGCTAAACATCCATTAAAATCCATCTGTGTTCAAAAGGGGATCCACATATTCCAACTTAAGCAATAAAATCTAAAGTAGAAGTAGAACCAGAAGTAAGAACCACCAGTATCATAACTCTATTTTCTTGCCCATGAGGAAATGGTGAAGGTGTGCACGCATGATCAGACTGGAAAATACCAGCAGTTGCTTGCCCTTTTTCTGTTGGGATGTTTTTTACCCTGACACATTTAACAGTATTCCTGTGGAATCCTTCTAACTTAATATATTTAATAGGGGTTTTCTGGCCATATCAACTGACCGATGGTAAATGGCTTGTCACTCACTGGGCTTTTCCGGCAAATTTTATGGCTGCAATCAATTTTAGAGACTGTTCTCTGAACAGGCTGTTCTTTCTGTAACTATTCTCAGTGTATCTGATGGCACCCTCTGACCAGCAAGGGGTGGATCTACTTTCTTGGTCAGTCTCATGGCATTTGTTAGTCTGGAAGCAGAGAAGAAAAGCTTGGCTGACTTCTCTACACCTAGAATAGCTTTGCCTCTGCAGATTTACTGGGGATCTGCAGGATTTACTTCAATCCTTATAATTATCCTCAAAAGACAGATTTTATTCCTTTTCTACAAAGATATAGCATCTTTAGAAAGGACAAATCCATTTCTTATTTTTGGTCTAAAGCTACTCCTTTTCACACCTAGCCTACAACAGAAACAGAAGGAAGCCAGCACAATTAGAGGAGCATGAGCTCAGAAAAACGCATTCAACTTGCATCGGGCTGTAAGAAGAGATGCAGTCTTGCTCATTTTCAACCTAAACACAGAACAGTAAAATAAAATGCTGCAGTGAGCTACGTGAGGTCAATCAGCTAGGTGAAGTAAAATGGTCCTATGAAGGACAAAACCCTGGGCAGAAATGTCTGATACTCTCTTCTGTCTGTTGTAGGAAGCTCAGCTTTTAACATCTGCAGATATTCCCTTCAGAACTAGGATATCTAATATAATTTCTATTTTAAATTTCCACTACAGCTTCTTCCATCCCATCCTCAATGAAGCTAGAACAAAGGAGTGTTTCCTTCTAACTTTATAACAGTATATCAACCAGTCAGTCCTCATCAGTGATTTTTAATTAATCGAAATGGTGTGTGCACATAGGTGTAATGTATATGAAATCTAAGGATTAGACTGTATCTTGGGCTCGTATATATTTAGCTACTTCAATGCTTTGCAAGGTTATTTCTTATAGGCTGCCACCTCAGAGAAGTCAATGTGTTCAGTGCTTCCTTCAAAGTATTTGAGCTGACCATCTGTATAGAGAGATAATGCAGTTGATTGGGGAAGAGCACTGAAGACATTTTCAAAGAAAGCAGAAGACATTGCATTTCATTTCTCATTCACTGTAGTAACTGACATTCAGAATGTCTTCATACCCAGACAGGACAACCTTCGATTTTTATGGAAATAGATCGCATTTATTTTAATTTCTGTATGTGAGCTGAAGTACATTTGTGTCTTTCTGACTTCAGCAATGACTTACCTGATCAATTCCACTAAATAATTCTGATCGTGCAAAAAATGAAGGTAAACTATGCCACTATTAGAGGTGGCTATAAAAGTGATTCTGTTGAATACATTCTTGCACCTGATGCTTTGATAGTATTCCAAATCAAGTGGTGCTGGTAATGGGAAGAGAGATGAACATGTAAATACTATAAACACAGCAGTTGTTACACTTCTGTTTCTGATTTTCTATGTTTCCTAAACACCTTGTAATTCCTGTTGTCAAACTACAATTACAAATCTTTCCCAGATACCCCACAGCTTTGTTTTTCTTTATTTTCTTTTTTTTTAAGTGACACCCACCTTCATGACTCTGCGCAAGATTATGTCGGATGATGTTCACTGGCTGATCAGGAAGATTTTTCGATGGTGACTGGCTGTTGGGTACCAAGGAGTTGGCATAATGCCACTGGCATTCTCCATTTGTCTGCAGTGTACTCAAGAAGAATCGAGCCACTTCACAAGGTGCTCCTTGAGACTGCCCAAACTTTGAAGGAAGCATTTGCTTTTTGCTACTGAAGACATGAGAATCTACAGGAAAGTGTCCATAATGGTAAGAGAAAGGCAAGCTATATGACGGGGCATATAAAAGTTCACTGTTTTCTGAATGGAAGTTTTGTTCTTGAATGGTGGCAGCATTCACTGCAGGGCTGGATCGCCAGTTTCCCACCTGGCTGCATTCCAGTTTGTCTGTTTGGAATGAGCTGTATTGCTGGGAGAAAGTAAAAAAAAAAAAAAAATCAGGGGCAGAGAGGGGGAGGGAAAGAGAGTTAAATTACTAACTTTTATATGAAACCACACAACATATCATACAGACGCCTTGAGCTGAGCCTCCTTGAACTGTGATCTCACTGGCTAGAGGGCATGGCTTACCAGTGCATTTAAAGTTCCTTGTCTTCATGATAACTTTACCTTCCCTCAACAGCGGAACAAAATGCTATTTGGTCATCCTAATGTTAAGGGTTTATTTAATAATTTTGCTAGTTGGATTTTAGCTAGTAAATGAAGGCAGTTGTAAATACCAGGTGGCAGAAATTTGTTGCAAAGCACTGGAAGTCACTGATACATGAAGTAGCAGACCATAAATACAATTTTGCATATGTTGGTGTGTCAAGATACACAATGGTAGGAAGGCAAGATCTGTCTTTTTCATCAACTTCTCACCAGCTTCTATCACAATGATTTTCTCTTCTCACTCTCTCCCACTCTCTTCTCTAGGCTCCAAATGCTTTTTGGGTTCTCACTCTTTTGAATGGAGTATATGTGCTGGCTGCAATCTCTGCTGTTTTAAGGTAATAGTAGCCCCTTCTGGCAATCAATATTCATTGCAAAGTCTCAGAATGTCTCGTGGTGGGCGTCAGTCTCATCAACCAAATTTTATAGACAATCGCTGTAGTTTCCTTTCACGTCTTGTTTTAGCTCACCCAATGACAGTAAGGGACATTTCAAATCTCACTCCAGTTCTCTGGTAGGATTCATTCTTATGACACATTGTCCAGCATCCTTATACTGCTAATACTTACACTATGCATATCACAGAATTACAGAATGGTAGGGTTTGGAAATGACCTCTGGAGATCATCTAGTCCAATCCACCTGGCAAAGCAGGATCACCTAGAGCAGGTTGCACAGGAACGTGTCCAAGTAAGTTTTAAGTCTCCAGAGAAGGAGACTCCACAACCTCTCTGGGCAGCTTGTTCCAGTGCTCCCTCATCCTCACAGTAAAGAAGTTTGTGCTTATGGGACTTTCTGTGTCCCAGTTTGTGCCTGTTGCTTCTTGTCCTGTCACTAGGCACCAATGAAAGGAGACTGACCCCCTCTTGACACCACCCTTGAGATATTTATAAACATTGATAAGATCCCCTCTCAGTCTTCTCTCCTTCAGGATAAACAGCCCCGGGTCTCTCAACCTTTCCTCATAACAGAGATGCTCCAGTCCTCTCATCATCTTTGTAGTCCTCTGCTGGACTGTCTCCAGTAGTTTCCTATGTCTCTTGACCTGGGGAGCCTAGAACTGGACACAGCACTCCATATCACATTGAATGAGATGCATTCTACACTAGGACAAATTTTCACAACACACCTATTCTTAGTACATGTTTTTCTTCTTTTTACCAAGAAAGCACCGTGGTTTTGAAGTCCTTTACATACTCCATATCCAAAAGTTTTTATGTTTCCATCTCTCACCAGAGCTGGTTTGTACTACTTGTGCTGTCAACCCCAAGAGAAAAAAGGTCTGTGTTCCAGCCTACAAGAGAGTTCCTGTGGCAGAGTATACTATAGCCCGTTTTACAGTAAGTTTAGTTCTGGGTGATCTCTATCCTCTCCCAAGCACTCTGTCACAACAACTGGTAAGTAAATAATGCCAAAAAAGTTACCTGTTGTGGGTAAGGTGTTGTTCTGAGTTTTGCCTTCATTTTATTACTTTTGGGTTTTACTATTTTCCTTGTTTCCTGCGAGGTAGATACTGAGTTTCTGCATGAAAACTGTGACTTAGAAATGGTAACCTGGTCCAGTGACAACTGAAGTTCCTTATACTCAATATCTCTGAAAAAGAACGGTCCAATAAATTACATACTGCACAAATCCAAAACCAGCTCCTTTGAAAATACATGTTAGCTTTCACAATGTTTCTGTTTTCATTCTTCCAAGATTTTCACTGAGTCTGCAGCATAAGTCTGGGGATGTCAGCAGGCAGTAAATCTTAATGGTCTGACACCATCACCATTCAAGGCTATCACAAATGTTTTGCTGGGAAACCCATTCATGTCTTTGCACTGAGTGTCCCCACTCTCTGAACCTAAGCTGTGCAAATGCCTTCTCAGCCATCTGTGGCACCCTGGAGTTTGGAATCACAGCCACGTCAGCTGCTAGAAAGCCATAGATCAATTCATCTGTCTCATCCTCTATCAGGAAATTGTCTCTGCCCTGGCTTTCACAATTAGCCAAAAGGAAAGGAAAAGGAACAATGTTCCTCTCTTGTCAGTGCAAGGTACTTGTAATGAGACCACAGGAGCTGCAACGATGTTTTTCTGACTTTCATTTCTGCTCTGTTCTGTTCAGTTTTATCTGCTCCAAAGATATGGCAGATTCTGTATGAAAGAAGCTAAAAAACAAATCAAGAACAGAATGTGGATCATATTTTGAAACATTAATAGAGTTCTGATGATTAGATGGTCTCCCTGTTTTTGTCAGTGGTCATGGAGGAGCATATTTTTGAAAGGATAACTACAAAGAAACCTACTTCTCTCTCCATTTCTATCTAGAACTCGTTTCCATCAGTTTTTGACAGTGAAAAACATAGAAGTAAATTCATCCCAAGAATATGCTGTTATAACTGTGGCACAGTGTCCTCCTTTTTACTCAGATCACATGCCCCTGACTCATGGGACTCAAGCAGGTTGCAGGGCTGAGTCTTGCCCTCATGCTGCTGTCTCTCACATCTGTACAGGAATGATAGCAGCTTTAGCCACTGTGTCTAGGGACAAGTACCTACTTCAAGTAATTTAAGGAAACACCCTATGGTTTCTCAATGCACATGCTTTAACTCCCCAAAGTCAGGTATCAGAGACAACATTGTACTATGGAAACACACGTGATCCTACCACACACATCATGCAAACACATCCTACTTTCAGCCAGGTAAGAAATGGACCAGTCCAGACAAAAGAAAAGAGTGAATAGTTCCCTGCTTTTCTTCACTTTTCAAAACAAAGGGTGCCCACTATCCCTTTTCTTTTCATTTCTCCTACAGAGAGTCTCTTCAGTCACAGTCTGTTTTGCCATTACTTATTCTTCCTATTGAGTATAGATTTCTATCTCTCTCGTCTTTGTATCAAGATAGGAATTTTGTAACACCTTCATGACTTGCACCAGCATTCATAAACTGCAGGTCCACACCACTGTACCTTCAGTAGCTCAGTGGGAGCTACTTGCCATTATGAGAATGTAGTTTTGCCCCAAGTATCTGTGCAACACAAGGCAAGTGAGGGAATCCTCGTTGATTCACCTGTCCCTGAAAGGAGTACTGCTTCCTACCATGTCTCTGTCTCCCAAACTGACCCTGTGACCTCTGCTGGGTAGCAGCAGCTTTCACGGCATCTGGAGAGGCCCAATGCAGTTCTGATGCCAATTACAGAACTGGGGTCCAGGTCTAAGACAAATGGCTACAAGTGGAATTACATTCAAGCATATGGGGTACGAGATAATCATCAGGAATACTAGCTCTTTTTAGCTCAATGTAACTAAAAGAGGGAGGATGCAAGGAGAGAAAAGTGTCTCCAACATGCAAGCACACAACAATACTGGAAGACACAAGTAAAGCAAAATGAAAGGATTTAATTAGTAACAAATCAATTACTGATAACACGCAAAATGAATTAATTACTGATAACACATAATGGTACAAAGTATTTTGACTTACGTAAGGACATAATTGACACTCACTATGCAGTGAGGCCGTGATGAACGGCTGTTATGCACAATAGTAGCGTAGCTCTGTACCCAAACCCAGCCTCCATGCTTGGACAGTAGCCGATAGTACTTGGTTGTGACTTGGCCTTTCACCAACACTGTGAATACAATTTAGAAAAACATTTCACACTGCTTGGACTTGTGACCATGCCCTGGAGAGGTTTATTTGCAAGGCAGGGACTTTTCTTTCTCCTTCCCCTCCCTTAAACCTCCTCCTTCTCCCTCCAAACTTTACATAGCTCCCCTGCAAAGGTTTCTGTCCTGCCCCTTTATATAGTTCCACAAGGTCACATTATTGTTTACAAACAGTATGTGCAAGCTATTATGATTTGTCTTCCTTCTTTTCCAGTTCACACTACTCTTTTATGCTTACATTATGCAAAAACTCTTACTGTTTCTGATCTTCTAACTGAAAAAGACAACAAAAGTATCTTGAAGCGGACACAACTAGCTTGAGTTTTTCCAGTAGAGTTGGAAGCACTTTTGTTATTCATAGTTTGATAGATTATTGTGTAATTTGCAATGTATTTTATGCAGTTATGCTTTTTCCTCTGTAAGATCTACAGTCTGAAGGTTGATTTAAAAGGAGCAAATTAAAATGCTCTTTGGTTCTTAAGCACACAAATAAAGACAAGGACAGAGAGGTGAATCAGTTGTCTGATAAATTTCACTAGAAATGTAATCCTCTATACACCACTTTGGGTTGTTTGTGAACAGAGTTGTTTTGGCATAAGACTATGCCTCTAAATATTTAATATAGCCACAGATATTTCTAGTTCAGTGCCAGGCATTTATCTAATGATTCACTAGAAGATAATGTCCAGCCTTCAAGGGTGGTTCTTCTATTTTGTGACCATGAAGCATGAAACATTCTTCTGGGAAACTTCATCTTCTTACTCTTCTATACAATCAGTTATTTATTTCAAATTAGGAAATAAGGGACTGATCTTGCTACACAAACTATGTCTAAAAAAAAAGTGATCAATAACAGCAATTCCTCTATATAATACATGATTAAAAAATGGAATTACTGCTCACAAATGTAGGGCTTGTACTAAGCTGAACTTAGTATCAAAGTTCACTGTAATTTTGTTCTCTTGTCGTACATGCTTGGTAGAGAAGCAGATACATAATAAGGAAACTGAACAACAGTTTTATCTTTCAGCCAACTCTAGTAGAGCAAATAACCACTTGACCTTATAACTAGTATTCATAGAAGATTTTTCTGAATCTGCCCAGGGAGGGCATCCAATACTAAACTGAAAACTAAAGAGTGCATATTTTTTAAGCATTTGATTACTCTTTGGTAATTAACTATATGGCTATCAGTCATTGCTGGGGTTCACTTTTTTGTTGTTGTTCAGTTCTTACTTGGGGGCGTAGAGCTTTGTAATTCCAATAGTAACCAGAGACCACAATAATGTGAATACTGTTAATAGCCTAATGTAAGAGCAAGGGTTCTTGTTCTTGCTAAAAGGTCCTCTATGTCCACAGCATATAGGTCATTTCTCTGGACTGCTCACTCTCCTTTCCTGCACACATCACAACACATTTAAAATTTTCTTCAGATCCAGTTAATCTCCCTAAGAAAATCAAGCTCTTACAAAATGGTTATAGGCAGGTCTTTCTGGAAGTGTTCAGTTCTCCTTCCATTACAGAGTACAGTATCCATTTGTTCAGAAAGCAATAAGATAAATACCACCTTGCAGAATATTCAAAAACCCATCCTCACTGGCAATGAACCACTGCTATTTAGAGTTTGAAGTCTCTTAAATATCAGCTTTTTGCCTCATACTTACTGGTGTCCTTTTTCACACCTGTGTTTCTGCACAAAATTGTCAATGGGATGGAGGTGTGCAAATGTGCAGATATTTTAGAAAATCATGAGGATTAACTGTGTAAGTATGTAAACACACAAAGTATAAAGGCATGCGTACTTTTTAAGTGCAATGCATCGCTCCAAAGTAAAGGTCCTGTACTACTCATTCAGTCTAACAATGCCAAACAAGTCCATTGTAAAAATATTTGTTAATAATCAGCTATATACCATGGAATTACTATGTTTCTTGATGTTCTATAATAAAAATGGTCTATAATAAAAATAATTTCTAGGAAATTATGCTTACATTTTGGCCTAGATCATCTAACACATATTTTTTGTAATGTGTCCTACACATTTCAGCAGTAAGTCTTCATGCTAGCTTAAAGGTCACATTTTCCTCAAATTGAAAATGCCTTGCTACTCAGTCTTCCAAGCTAGAAATTAATGCTGTAATGGATCACTAGCTATAACAAAGTTCTTCCGTGTGCTATGGGACTAGTTTTGACTTTTTCTCTCTCTCAATGATCTTTTTTAAATCCATGATTTGGCTCTCCACTTAAGACAGTATTATAAAAGATGTGAAAACCACTAAGGGCTACAGTGTTCAGCTTTCCTTCCTAATTATATGGATAAGCCAATATTTCTCTGGGGACAGGGGAGGACTCTGTGCTTCCTGCATTTTTAGCAATCTGGGGAAAGTCTGACCCTGGCTAGGGAACAGTAGCTGTGCTTCCGATACAGTAAATGAGGTCAATTTCCATTTGGCTCTGTGTTAAATTACCCTGTTTGATGCTGATTGGGAAACCTCAGAAATGGGAGTGAGGGAAATCCACTACCAAGACAATCTGTGCAAGGTCAGACTTCTTGGTGGCCTCTGTTGCAATCAGATGGGGAGGATTCAGTGGCTTTAGCCTTGGCTCTTAGATGTACCATTTGTAACTGGGTGTTCCGCTGTTGTGGTTCACTCCTGGTTTAACAGGCAAGCAGAAAAAGGCACTGGGCTGGCTGGGCTGGTCCTTCTGGTCTGTCACAGATTGCTATTTTAAAAGGCTCCAGCAGGCTCACATGCATGTGCTTGGGAGTTCCTAGCCTACACTTAAGAATACCACTAAGAGAAATGGACTTGATTCCATGCTCACAGCAGTTACTGTTTTAGCTTCTCTAGCTCACACAACCTGACATGTCATTGACCTAGCCCTTGAGCAGCATGGTCAGTGGATAGTGCCCTAGCAGACTCAGTAGTTCTTTTGCCCTCTTAAAAAGTAGGGCAGCTCTACCAGAAGGTCTGATTGCTGCGGGAGCAAAAGTAGACTCAGAGCCAGTGACAGAGTGGAAGCTGTGCTCTGCTGTAAGTGTAGTTCTATAAATACATAGGTTGACTTCCAGGAAGCAGGAAAACAGTTTGGTGGTGACATCAGCTGGAGCTAGGGCTTGCCTTGCCAAGGCACAGAGATGTGACTATTGTAAAAGTCTGTGTGGGAAGACCAATGATGTTACAGCATGTGGGATGAACAAAATCCTTCTCATAGAGAGGCAATGGTACAAATGGAGTGATTTCTTTGAGGCCAGGAAAACTATTTTGTCTATACTGGAACGGAGAAATATTTCATCTGTATCAGAACAGCTTCTTTATCTTGTCTTTCAGAATGCAAGATCCTTAGGCAGGGATTCATTATTTGCATGGCTGCATTTCCCCAGATGCAGAGCAAACACTGTGCATATTGATGGTGCTGTAGAAATAAATAATGCCAGAAGCTTTTTCATATAGCTGGAAGATAATGAAATGTTTAAAAAAAGAAACACTGTTTGCTGCCAGCACACCTTAGGCAAATATTCACATCTACATTTTCCTCATAGTCTGATGTTCTGGTTATAAACCTTCTAACCTGTCCTCCTCACCGTTTCGTTTTGTTCTCTGTGCTGCCTAACTTAGAATTCAGTTGCCTTAGGTCTTCAGTTTGGGTAATTTTTTTCTTTCTCTCGATGAAGAAGCAATTGGTTACCCTACTTTATGATCGATTTCTTTCTTTCTTTCTTTCTTTCTTTCTTTCTTTCTTTCTTTCTTTCTTTCTTTCTTTCTTTCTTTCTTTCTTT
>JAAGNO010009227.1:13326-40557 GCA_033439905.1 Ceryle rudis | reverse complement strand
TTCCTTCCTTCCTTCCTTCCTTCCTTCCTTCCTTCCTTCCTTCCTTCCTTCCTTCCTTCCTTCCTTCCCCTTCTTTCCTTTTTTCCCTTTCCTTTTCTTTTTCTTTGCTTTTCTATATCCTTATTAAGTGTAAGATATTTCTCTTCAGGTTTCTTCATCAGATGACACTTAATCATCAGATTACTTTATAGAATGTTATATCAAACTTGCCAGCCTTTTACTGTTCATATTTCTAAGACATTTACTGATGGATGGTGGGGGAGTTGTAATGGTGCTCCTCAGAGGAAGTTTGTACACTTTACATCTGTTTTAGTAATTCCTATGACTTTGTATTCTGACTGTGATTCTGCACTGTTCCCACTGTTGCACAAGCATTAGCTTTTTTTTTTTTTCTTCTTGGCATTTATTTGCTTTGAATCTTTCATAAATTTATATGAATATGTATTGCATTTTTCTTCTGTTTTTAAAATTTACAATAATTTTTCAGTGTAATTCAGATACAGTATCTAGAGACCTGCTTTTAGTTATTCCATTTGGTTGAGTTTTGTTTTGTTTTTTTTTCCCTTGTGAGAGGATGTGGGTAGGTGTTAATTCAGTAAACATAATGTGTCTCTTTATTTAAAACTCCAGTCATACATAGATCAAACTGGCAGCCAAAGTACAAGTCTTCTATTGCGCAAACAGAATTATTCATCGCTCTGCTCTAAAAAGGAAAACTGTTTTCCAGAAGGAAAACTGTTTTCTATACTGGTTGACATAGGTATTTCAAATAGTCTTGTGAAAATAATGAGTGATATTTTGTACAAGTCAACAGTCACATCCCATCCAGATGCAAATGTTAACACTACAACACTACAGGATATTACCATGTACCCTGATCATCCTAGTTCTTAGTCTGCAGTGGCCCAGAGTACTCAGTGATGTTTTGGTAAATAATGAACTTGCTGTAAAGATCAGTTTCCACTTTCCCAAGTGTAGCACACACTGCCATCAACAGAATTTGGCATTTGGAGTTTCAGCACTAACTTGCCAAATACAGTTACACCCTCCTTTATATTCCAGATCCTTATGAACAGCACATATTAAAGTGAAGAACTGACTACTTTCTTCTTCCAGAAGCCTAAGACAAGGATTTCACTCTGGCTGCTTTCAGCCCATAGGAGCAATCTGGAAAAAAAATTCCCTGACATTGTTTTTTGGATGTCATCTTTGCATCTTATGGGCTGCAGCAGACTGAGCCAAATCCAGAGTTCAGCTATTCCCTCAATTTGCTTCTCAAATTGATGTGCTACTGAATGAACTACTTCCCAAATCCAGATGTTTGCAGATATGATTAGTGTCTCTGTTGGCAGCTGGGGAATTATTAAATGTGTAATTTTTTTTCCTGACACTCCATTTTTCAAACTTCATCCACATGCTATTAATGAACATTCATCTAAGGACTTTTTGGGTTTGCATTCACTTCAAACATGGGATGATTATTACTAACATATTTCAGAGGAATGGGGAGCTGTTGCATAATTTTTCTTTTAACAACAGAGGCTAGTAAAGTTCAGATTTTCCCCACTCACTCACTCAACTTGCTCTTTTAGGTTTTTTCCTTCAAGAGTTCACCACTAAAAATCAAGTCCAAATTTTCAAAAGAGCCTAGATCCTTTAAGTAGAAAGATAAAAGTGGCCAGATATGTTTGGTTGTTATTGTTTTTGTTTGGGTTTGGGGTTTTGTTTGTTCGTTTCAGAAGCACAGCATATTACCTGGCTTATTTGCAAAATTAATGATTTCCTTAAGTGATAGCCAAGAACTTCTGAAAATCAAGCTCCAGTCAAGATTTGGAAAGCTTTCTCTGCTTTCCAGCATAGTGCCTGTTGTCTGCAAAACTTTTCGCTCTACTTAATAAACCTCAGTCTAGCATTCTTTTAACTTACGGAGATGATGAGCATATCGTAAATGGAACACATCACAGCCATGAACATGGTGGTAGAGGGTTTTTTCTATCAGATCTTGGGGCTCATATCCAGTTAATTCAGTCACCCTGGAAAAGGAAGATTCCATAATAAGCAAAATCTCTAGGAATATTCAGTTTCACTAACCTAACATTTGAATTGTGCCAACAAATCAGGTGCCTAAAAACTGCAGGACAAAATATTAGTTTTGGAAACAGAATCCTCATCTTTATAAGAAAATAAACCCTCTCAACCCAGTCAAAGCAAGGTGCAGCTATTCCCTGTCCAGCCTTACATAGAGGCAGGAAAAAGAGTTATTTTACTTATATCTGCTTTGGGCTTTTGCCAATGCCATGCATGATCCTTTGCACAAAGATCCAGTTGAGGAGCCACTCATGAAGATACTCTTATGGACTGCTGACACATTTTCATTTGCCTTTGCAAACATACAAGTGTAGTGTGGAAGTCAGTCCACAGAAGCTGTGATCATGGTCTATGAATAAACTCAGGTATATATAAAACTATAAAACTAACTAGGAGCTCATTCCAGCTGAGAATGTGAAAAGACAAGGAGCTATGAAGATCACAAGCTAGGAAAAGGAAGGCTGAAGCTAGACTTCAGGAAAACATCCTCACGTGATGAGAAGTAGTGTAATGGAACAGATTTGAAAGAGCAGCGTGTCCACAGATACTAAAGAACCAGACTACACTGGGCAGACTTACACTCGGTCAGACCTGAAGAGTCAAACTTCATGGTTCAAAATGGACTTTTGTTTATTTAGTACTGTTGCTTGGGAACAAAATTCCTTAAAGCACATTGTGCAATTCAGCCATAATGTGGCTTGTTTACCTACTGTTCTGGGAGTGTTTTATGCTGTCCTGGGCTTTCTTCACCTAAAAAGGCAGAACAGAGGTACCATACAAAGGCATGTCTACATTAACAAGCAACACTGTCCATTAACAGGATATCTGTAGAGTAAACTTGTTACTGCTGAGTATCTAATTCTGCATCAGCAGATGCATCTGCATATTTTAATTTTAGGACTTTTACTTGGGACTAGCTCTAGTCTGAGACCTATGAACTGAACACTTTGTAATAGTTGCCATGCCTTAGACTTGCTCTTGGAGGTTGTCCTCCAGTTTGGATTCATCCAGAAGGAATCCAGTTCACATGCCTAAGGCCTCCTCCTGACTTGAACTACAATGCAATTACTGTGGACAGTCAGGACATTCACTTTAAAAGGGTGCTTCTGCTCTGAATTTAAACACTAATGAGGATGCACTGTATCAGAGAATTATACAGTAGTATCTACAGAAATTAATACAGGGCTCTCAAGCAATATCTATCATTGAGGGTTGCAGATAATGTAAACTTTGATTACTTTTTTTTTTCTTTTATAACTGTTATGCATCTTCTTTACTTTAACTCTATGCAATCCCGTGGACCCCAGAGAGACCAAGGACTTTACATTCTACTTGAGAGATAGCCCTGGGGAGGTGGGATTCTTCTGAAGGAAATCAGAAAAACAAACCGAAAAAATGCCTTCACGGTCTGTTTCATTATAATTATAGTATAAATACATCCATACCTCCCTTAGCTATGCCTTCATCTGGGAAACTCTTGTATGCCTTTGCCTCAGTCAGAGACTGCCAACACAGAGTGAGCACATGCAGGAGGACATGTGAATATATGCTTGTGTTTCTCCTCTGCAGTGTGCACTGACTCTCCTGCCTTACAATTCTAGGGGCCCAAATTGTCATTTAAGCCTATCAGCATAGTGATATGCTAGTGAAAAATTCAGTTCTGGTTTCAGTGCCTCTTCTGACTTCAGTGTAATTAGAACAAGGGTGGCAGTTTCATCCTACTCACTTAATTGGAGAGTACAGAAACAGCTAATCCAAAACCAAACAACCTAAGTCAGGTGTTAATTTTTCTGGAAGTGTAGCCTCATTTTGAAGCTGGTCCTCCCATGGGCCAAAAATTACCATCATTAACAGTTACAAGAACACCCACAATTTTGGAAAGTTTTAATCCAGAAATAATCTCAGCTGCTTGACTTCTTTAGCATGAAACCAACCCCTCAATCTGCCACCGTAGGGAGCTTGGCCTCTGAAGATTGTTATTTGCATGTGACAGGGCACACAGAAGGAAACAGTTTGCCCCAGTGATCAGTTCTGCCCTCTAGAGTTCTTTAGTCTTTGTAAACCATGTAGCAATGAATGCATAGGCTGCACCAGGAACATCAGAAGCAGTAGATCACTTTGGAGGGAAGTAAATGTATGTTTTCTTCCAGTGACCTTGATAAATGAATTCTTACATGTTGTATCAAGTGTCTAGAAGGGGTTATTTACCTGCTTCTTTCTGTGACTTTCATACTAGCCTGTCTGCTACAACTGTTACCTCCAAAGATCTAGCAACATTTTTCCTCGTGTGAATACCAGAAACAAGCCTGAAAACAGTTTTGCCTTATTCCTAATATGTCCCTGCTCTGAGCAAATATAATTTGGTTTGCTCAGCTGGGAGAGCAGAGGGCTTTGGTAAAGCTTAATACCCCTGATTGTCCTGTGTGTGGATGACACCCATCTGCTCTTTGGTAAACACAGCTATGCAACAGTATTGGTTCTGTCTGTGCTCCTGTCAACACCTCTGGTTATACTGTCTCATTTGAAGACACTTATGTCTCCAGGCAGTTCCTCTTAGGAACATCATTTCCTTTTTTTCCACATGCAAAGACATGTTGCTAAACCCTTTGTGCTTCTCTGTAGCCGTTATATTAAGTATGCCAAAAAAAAAAAAAAAAAAAAAAAAAAAAAAGGAAGGATTCCAGTAACAAATAGTTCTTTGTCTTATAGCAGCTGATGGCCTGCTATCTCATTGACTTAGCATGGAGAAAGAGCATGTTCTTCCATGGTTGACCTGCTGTGCAAAATTTTCCCACTGTCTTGCCTACAGACTCTTTTTCACTGCTACACATGAATATCATTTCTACTTCTTGCATATCCAGCATGCCAGGGAAATGAGAGAGTATGTGACATACTTCATGAGCAGGGATTTTTGAAGAATGATCATCTTGTCAGTAGTCAAATCTATCATATTGTCTGGGAATTGGGCTTTTCCCCTCAAATTATCTTGAGCTGCACTGTACATACAAAGTATCATTATGTACTAAAAGATGACACATTTCAGAAAAAGAGGAATGAATCATTTCAGGGCTCCTTCAGTTCTGGTTTTGTGTTGTCTTCTTAGTTAGTATGTGAGCTGTATCAGATGAGAATGGAGGCAGGCTTCTCATTGCTCAGAAATAGCCATTCTCCGAATTTTTGTTTAAGGCTGTGTAGTAGCTTATTGAATTCATTTTCATTCTAACAGCCCCATTGGTAGGGCTGGTTTCATTGTAAAGGCATTACACTGAAGTGCAGAAGACTGTGTTTTCTTACTGCTCAGTCAAAAGCTTTCTGGATGACCCCTGCAAGTAATTTGATCTCAGTGTTTGAGTTGTTTCATTTTGGTTTGGTTTGGTTTGGTTTGGTTTTGTATGTGTTTTGGGTTTTTGTTTGCTTGGTGATTTGTTTTGTTTTGTTGTTGGATTTTTTTAATTATGGATGATGGTACATCCTTATTACTTTCACTAGTGTTGTGTGTTAAAATGTGTGTCATCTGCCAATTACTCAATGGTAAGAAGGCTTTGGTTGACTCTCTGAAACTGTAGGTAACTACAGTTTAAATGGTACAGGCTCTTCTATGTTTGCATTCAAGACAAAGCATGGTCTATCCTGCTACCTAAAATGCTTTGAACACCCACATGGTCTCTGTGTTCCAGATCTATTCTGGACTACTTTATTTTTTCATGGATATTTTGATCTATTTGGAAACCACTGTAGCTTATGATAACAGAAATTTGAAAACATCTTATGCTAGAAAGGAAATAGCTGCTTACCTGGAATCTAGGAATATTAATTTTAAGTCCAAACTTGCTCTGAACATAAACATGTTACTGTGCAGTTTGATCTCCGTGATTGCACTGGGAGGTAAAGATTGACCTACAGCCACCAGTCCAACGATTTGGTAACAGGAATCATACAAAGACATATCTATCATATACTGACGTATCTTCAAATAGCCACTGCAATGGATCACCTGGCATGAGAAGAAAACACACTCAGTATCTAATGGCAATGGAAGAGGCCACAAGTCAGCCAACCACCCAGTTTCAATGAGGCTGTAAAGCAATACACCCTTGTAACACTTAAATACTGCATAGTCTGTTAAGGCTTCAGAAGTGCGGTTAATTTCTAAAAGCAGATTAAAACACAGTAAATGCAGGTTTTGTGTTTACTACAAACATCATTAATCCAGTATTAAAGCACATGCTCCTTGGGGACTATCTAGACTGCTTTCTAGTTAACAGTTTAAAATGTCTTTGATACAGATTTCTTGTAGATACAGTAAGAATTCATGTTCATTAATCAAAAAAATGTAAGTTGTTTTAAAAAAACATTGATTAATGAACAGTCATTTAAAAAATGACTCTCACACACACAGAGGTATATATAAATATTTGCATTTTAATGCATTGTTATTCTGATTAAAAACAGACACTTTAAAAATCCAATGGAGATTAATGCATTGCATTTATAAAGATTAGCTGCTGTATATGTAAATGCACTAGAAATTAATTTTAAGTTCTCCAGTTAAGTTCAGATGATGTTCTTTTGACATGTGACCAACAGAAGGGTCTAGAGACCAGATTCCTGAATCCTTGTATACAATTCCTAATCACAGGAGTGATAACTTCAGTGTTAGACTGTAAGAATTCATAATGTCAGCTAAAGAGTGAGGAAAATTGTAGCCTGGGGACTATTCCAGAACATAAGGTTTATTTAATATAGTGATGGTGTTTAGAATTCATTTTCACTCCTGGCAACTTTCTAGTCCAAACAGCAGGCATACTATGCATCCTTCATCTTGATTTCTGTATCTGTTTGACTTTTAACTGTGTTCAGTAGAAAGGAATTAATTTTCACTGTATTTAAAACTCCTGAACAAACTACTAAACAGTTACGTATAAAGAAGCTCTTCCTGTATAACCACCCTTCTTCCTGTCCAATCACCAAGCAATTAGTATGTTTAGCAAAAGTACAGAGAGGTCTTATTTAAGATGAGCTCTCAGCAGGTCCTACTAATTCTCATGCTATTTGATTTATGAGTTTTTCCTGTGCTTCAGCTGATCAGGTGATATTTTCAAAATTATTAAATCCTGACTCTAGGTTCAGTCAATGAGAATAAATTTAGGCCAATATCTCTCTAAATTAATACTTCCTTTAAATATTTCACTGTGTAAACTTCTAATAGTGAGCAAAAGAAAAAGAAGATGATCCCTCCCATTAACAGTCATAAATGGGTGAAAAAAACCCACAAATAGATACCACCACTACAAGCTCTACTCTTTTACCTGATTTCAGATTCAGCTTTGGGACAGAATCATTTTTGCTGGGAAGCAGCTGAGCAAACAGGGGTCCATGTAATGAAGAATTTTCTGTCTAACCAGGTAGATAACAGTGTAAATAGACAGATATATGTGTGGACCTTGAACACATTCCTTAAAAAAGCTCTGGTTCTCTTGCACGTTTTACTTTTTGGTTTTGAATGACTCAAACAAAATAATTCTCACCAGGCTGGTGAAGTACTCTCCTCTCCTAGTGCTTAAGTGATAGAATTTTACTGTGTAGCTCAAAGAGAAGCAAATGTGCACTGTGAAGCTGAAAATAAGAACTACCTGAATGACAGGTTTTATTATAGAATTTAATCATTTTCTGTGGCTTCTGATTTCATGTAATAAATAGAAAATGTATGCAAACAATAATATTTATAAACAGACTTGTTGATTTAGTATAGTTCCACCCCGAGGTGATAGTAACAATTATCTAAGGTAACATTACAGTGTCATTAATGTGGAGTCAATTCTGGTCAGGCCAATGATGTAACTTGTGCAACTGGATGGCTGCTCAGATGGAGCACAGCAACACCAAGGCAGAGGGATGGGGGAAGACTTCCAAGTTCCTGTGTCTGGGTTCTTGCCTCACCTGCCTCCAGTTCCATAAGGGAAAAAGACCTATCTGTGTGCTCTCCTTGCACATCCACGGCTGTGCTGCAGCCAGTCCCCCAGTCTGGAAGATCAGAGACCAGGATGTGGGAATGTGCCACAAAGCAAACTCCAGCTCGCTGTGAGAGAGTCTAGATTTGCATTACTAAGGGAATCTGCAATCAGCAGTGGCAGTTTTTGCATCTGTTCCGATTCTTTTCATCACAGACTTTGCTTTGAACTACACATGTATAAAAAAACCTAAATAAATAAACTCGTCACTGTTGAATACTTGAGAGGGGAAAAAATAGCTTATATACAATACCTTGTAGCCACTGCATGTCAATCCTGCGTTCCTCTTGGCTAGGACACACTTCATTCTCAGGAAAAATGATCTCTCTATTTCATATTCTGAAAACATAAAAACCACACTGCTTATTTATTACTGAAGATTTCAAAACTGTCTATAACATTGCCATTCATGATTTAACAGATGTGTTTATGTCTCAGCCTCAGGCAGCAATAGAAGTCAGCCATTCCACTTTCCCACTCACTCTCTGCTCTCAGGATATATTTCACCTTCATGATAGGATTCACTGTGAAAGTTGGACAAGTCAGCATGACTAGGTCTCCATATTTCTGCTTTTACCACCCTTCAGAAGGCAATCACCTTGTTTCCAAACAACTAGGTGCAAGCCCATATTGATAAAGGGAAGGAAACGTCTCCTCTGAAGCATAGTTAAGTGAAGGTACTCTCCAAAATAATAGCAGAATGGGAGACAAGAAGGTTCTTTGGTTTTGTAATAATTGGAGTGAACATAGTTAGTCATTCCTAGACTGGGAAACTTCTGGCCTCTGTAAGCAATATTATTACCTGTTTCACCGGCTTTCAAAACCATTTAAACAAGGCTTCTTCATGGAAAAATTCCAGAAATGTTTCGAAGTATTGCTCATGTACACACATGTTTTCTGCTAAAAATAAATTGCTATTGTCTTTAGTGTTAAATTAGTCTCAATAACAGTTCACACATCATTAATACTTCTGACTTTTTTTACTGGAAGTTGCAGTTTAGCAGAACACAACTATATTAGGAAAAGAAAACTCATTTGGTACATCTCTAAATGGGAAAGTCAGGGAAGCAGAGGGGTTATCAGGTTTGTTGCAATGTGTATTACCTCCTAACTCCCCATAGGGTTTGATCCAAAGGCCACTGTAATCAGTTGGACTCTTGCTTTAATTTGATTTAACTGTTGAGTTGTATTCACAACTTTTGTGCATCCATCACCCAATTAACACCTCTTAGCCACACACCTGAAGTGGTTTGAGCCTCAGATCACTACCTGAAAACCAATAGACTATATTAAGTTCCAAGCTTAAAGGTTTGATGATACAACCACAGAAAAAGGATTTAGCAAGGAGAGAAAAGAAATGCAGCATGTAGTGCATCTCAAATATTATCAGCCTTCCTGAGTATTCAAATTTTCCATTTATCTTCCTAATGCAAATTGGATCCGTATGGAGAAAAACAGGCATTTAAATGAACTGGCACATCTACTATAGAGTTTTAAATACAAATGTATGCAATTTAGTGGGAGGAAGCCATACAGTACAGATTACTATAGCTGAAGCATGATCTCACGAGTAAAGAATGGATCTGGGAGTTGGGAACATCAGTGCAATTCATGGCTTCAATACAGATTTTCTGTGTGACCTAACACTACTGCTTGCTCTCTTTCTGACACAGTCCCATGCACACAAAATAAAGGTAACTTTCTACCTTCAAGAGGGCAAGGGAGAAAAACAATTAACGCCAGTAATGAGGGTACAAAGACCATCTTCAGACACGATTGAGTTGCTAGCAATTTTAATGACTTACATGTTTTTATAGAAAGAGGTGATGAGTGGAACTGGAAGCAATGCCTAAACTTCTCAAACATCCTGCCGCAAGACCTAAAAGAGTCTCTTTCAGTAACAAGCTCCTTCCAGGCACCTTATTTGTTAGCCTTCTATTGGCTGGTTCCTTCATTTTTAAATCATGGAATAACAGAATCGCTGGAGTTGGAAGGAACCTCTAAAGATCATCTAATCCAACCACCCACCAAAGCAGGCTTGCCTAGAGCACATTACACAGGAATGCCTCTGGGTGGGTTTTTAATATCTCCAGAGAAGGAGGCTCCACAGCCTCTCTGGGCAGCCTGTTCCAGTGCTCTGTCACCCTCATGGTAAAGAAGTTTTTCCTCGTATTTAGATAGAACCTCCTGTGTTCCAGCTTGTGCCAGTTGCCCCTTGTCCTATCACTGAACACCACTGAAAAGTGTCCAGCTCCATCCTCCTTGCACCCACCCTTTAGATATTTAAAGACATTGATAAGGTCTCCCCTCTGTCTTCTCTTCTCCAGGCTAAATAGTCCCAGCTCTCTCAACCCTTCCTTGTAAGAGAGATGCTCCACTCTCCTAATCATGATGGTAGATTGTAAGAAAGAGGTCCCCCTGGAACACCAGTCCTTGTGACCAGTTACAAGCTCTTTAGGAAACCAGGAGGGTGATTAAAACAACCGAAGAATAATCATGCTGTGTGGTATAGGAGGACAGAGTAAAGATGGATAGAGCTGCACCCTAATACTAAGTTGTATGGGGAGGAAAGGGTGATAGAATTTTAATTCAGTAGTAGCTACATGTGATTTGTGAGACTGAAGAGTGATAATCAGTAGATTTGTCACTGTGTAATCAAGTGCAAAGTTATATAACCATAATTTAGTGATGCTGTGTTTATTAATTATTGAACATTGAATTATTAGGTTTTTAGTAGTATGTTGCTGAAACAACAGATAATAGTCTCTTAAATCAGTTACATCTCATGCCTGCAATCTAAAGAGGGAAGAGCTACCCATGAGGTAACTGGGACTCATTTGTGAGCTTCCATTTTTGAACCTTGAGCTAGTTAAAATTAAGATGCTTTAAGTACACAAAGGCCAACATGGTCCATGTGGCCAAACAGAATCTGGGCCCTGAGTGACATGTTGCCTTTTCACCCACGGAGGCCAAAATATTGTACACATTAGAATCATTAAGATTGGAGAAGACCTCTAAGATCATCAAATCCAACTGTCTACCCAACAGTATCATGACCACTAAACCATGTTCAGAAGGGTCACATACATGGTTTTTTAACACCTCCAGGGATGCTGACTCCATCACCTCCCTGGGCAGCCTGTTGCAATGCCTCACCACTCTTTCAGTATAGAATTTTTTCCTAATATGCAATCTAAACTTCCCCTGGTGCAACTTAAGCCCATTTCCTCTCATCACTAGTTACCTGGGAGAAGAGACCAACACTCACCTCACTACAACCTCCTTTCAGGTAGTTGTAGAGAGTAACAAGGTCTCCCTCAGCCTTCTCCAGACTAAACAATCCCAGTTCCCTCAGCCATTCCTCATAAGACATGTTCTCCAGTTCCCTCACCAGCTTCATTGTCCTTCTGGGGACCTGCTCCAGCACTTCAATGTCTTTCTTTTACTACAGTGCCCAAAACCAAACACAATACTCAATCTGCAGCCTGACCAGTGCCAGGTACAGGGGCACAATCAATTCCCTAGTCCTGCTGGGCACACTGTTTCTGGTACAAGCCAGGATGCCGTTGGTCTTCTTGGCCACCTGGGAACACTGTGGGCTTGTGTTCAGCCAGCCACCCACAGGCACTTCCAGATCCTTTTCTGCCAAGCAGCTTTCCAGATACTGTTCCCCAAGCCTGTAGTGTTGCCTGGGGTTGTTGTGAATGAAGTGCAGTACTCAGCACTTGACCTTCTTAAACCTCATACAGTTGACCTCGGCCCATCAATACAACCTGACCAGATCCGTACATAATAATAAGCATGTCTTCTCCTGTTTGTATTAAGAGTGGCTGTGGTTGTGTGGGAGCCCTGTGTGAGAGTTTCAATTCTAGGAGGGAAAAAGCAGAATGTATCTAAAGGAGAAAAAGGGAGAGTGGCCATTCTTGGGTAGTCTTGGGCTGTAGCAACTGTTAACACAGTTACTTAGTAATGCAACATGTCCCATAGCACATGTAGATGCAGAGTGCCACAACATTTTTAAGCAGCTAGCTGAGATTGTTCAATGGTTGGTTAAGGCTAGTGGTTGTGTCAAGGTGCCTAGCAAATAATGTGCAGGTGCTGTATGACATCTGGCATCTTGTTTGCAGGACTGGAGCTGAAGAACACAAAAGCTACCAGAGAGACAACCCTGTGAGTGTCTGTGTGTTTGTGTATGTAAAATCTACTAGCAAGCTCTGAAACTGATCCACTGGCAAGGAAAAGCGCTGTGAAGCTATTCATATTGTTTATGCTTACGAATGCTATTAGTGTGTGTGATTCCTCAGCACCCCAGAAAGTAGCAGAAGGTGGTAGCAAAGCAGAAAAGAACTGAAGTAAATTTGTAATTGTAAAGCTGATAGGAAAGTAAAGAGCCCCAGTATCCTGCTGGATGCTAATACATCCATCAATATAACGCAAAATTTAAAATATCACATGCAGGCTGTACCTGAGCAATTAAGATGGTCTACCTTGATGAAGAGAATGTAGAAAGAAAACAAGGTATTTAAAGGTTTAGCAAGCAAAGAGGGAGATGATGAATATTCAAATAGGAGAAAACAGTTGAGCTGTGAGTGATTACTAATGCATGCTGTTCTACTGCAGAGGTTAATCACAAAATGTTGAGGAGATAGGAGGCTGAAAGCTTAGTTATAAAGCAGAAAAAAAGCCTGTAGCATAAATAGCCAGCACCTGCTGTAACAGCAGAATGACTGGAGATGTCCAGGGATGTAATAGAAGTTTCAAATTAAGGAATACAGAAAACCAGTAAATGTAAAATAAGCACTCCAAGCTTACGTAAGAAGTGTAATGTAAGAGTTAAGTGATTTTACCAATCAGAATTAGGTTTTAAAAAAACTGCAAAAATATAACAACATAAAGCATCTAGACCTGGTAATGTAATTATTCATATCACTACTGTTCTTTCAAGCAAATAAGTAACCAGAGTATATATAAATAACAGAAAGAATTTTAGGCTATCAGGAAGGTAAAAGAGGTTTGAAACAGAGAGGAAACCAGTCAAAGTGCTACCAGTTCTTAAGTAGTTAACAGTTGATACAACTGTGGGTGAAGCACATATATATGAAACTTAAGAGAGAGAATAATTAGTAAAATGTAATGACTGAAATAGAATGTAAGCAACACTGAAGGAAAATAACCATCTTAATTATTAGAGAATATTCATACCATCTAATAACTGAAGCTTAACCACTGTATTTAATTATTCTGAAATGTTAACATCACTGTAAGTGATGTTAACACCTTACCTATAAGTGTTAAGAAAATGTTAAAGCTCTCTATGAAAAACTATGTTTTTATAGTGAAAAGATGAAACCAACAGATTGCAGATATCAGCTAATGAAGGATAAACAAAATGCTACTGAGTAGACTAGAAAGTCTTACGGCAATGGTCTGAGTTAGCACAAAAAAACCCCAGACTATTAATAACAACCTTTGTTGGTTTTTGCCTTCCCTTATGTATCACAGAAGAAAAAGGAATCTGTTTAAACCCTATGGATATTAGTAATTACATACTGCTCAGCTTTTTTTTTTTTTTTCTTTAATGAAAAGGGAGAATGAGAAATAAAAACAGATCTAATGTGAGGATGGTTTTGTTTCTAACAAAAGAAGCCCCATTTCTCTGCATGAGTATGTACTTCATATTATTATTAGTGATAATGATTAAAAGAACAGTGTTGAAGCACTGTAATCTCCATGTATGTATTCTGTGAGTGTTTGTATAGATATAATTTCTAAACCAGCATTTTTAGAACAGCAAGAAAAAAAGGAGGTTTACCATGGGAGGCATAGCAATGTCTCCCATGGTAAACCATATGTGCCAGCTGTGGCTTCACAACACCCAGAACTGAAACAACTATATCTTCTCACAGTGTGGTACTGGAGATATTTTAGATTGGAGTTAAACAATATCATATGTAAATTCACATTTGTCACTGCAGGAGGTATTATATATTATATTGCCTCATTGACTACAGCTTCCAAAAGCAGGATGAAAAACCAGAAAACTGACAAGCTGAATGGAATGGAATGGAATGGAAGAATAGAATAGAACAGAACAGAAAATAGTTCAGTTGAAAGGGGCGTACAATGACCATCTAGTCCACCTGCCTGACCAATTCAGAGCTGACCAAAAGTTAAACCATGTTATTAAGGTCATTGTCCAAATCCCTCTTGAACAGTGACAGGCTTGGGGCATCAACCACCTCTCTAGGAAGCCTGTTCCGGTGTTCGGCCACTCTCTTGGTAAAGAAATTCTTCCTAATGTCCAGTCTTAACCTCCCCTGGCACTGCTTTGAACCTTCCCATGTATCACAGAACCAGAGAATGGTTTGGGTTGGAAAGAACCTTGAAGACTGTCTAGTTCCAATACCAATCCTATCCCCGTCCTATCACTGGATACCAGGGAGAAGAGGTCAGCAGCTCCCTCTCCCCTTACCCTCCTCAGGAAGTTGTAGAAAGCAACTAGGTTTCACCTCAGCCTCCCCACCTCTGAAATAGACAAACCTGAAGCTCTTAGCTGCTCCTTACAGAATATGCCTTCCAGCCCTTTCATCAGCTTTGTTGCCCTTTTCTGGATGGCAAAAAA
Organism: Ceryle rudis; assembly: GCA_033439905.1. NCBI lineage: Eukaryota > Metazoa > Chordata > Aves > Coraciiformes > Cerylidae > Ceryle > Ceryle rudis. The sequence continues at coordinate 25,836 of JAAGNO010009227.1, read as the reverse complement.
CCTTCACATCCTTCTTAAATTGTGGGGCCCAGAACTTCACACAATACTCAAGATGAGGCCCCACAAATGCTGAATACAGCAGGATAATCATAGAATCATAGAGTCAGGAAATCGTTCTGGCTGGAAGAGACCTTCGAGATCATCAAATCCAACCATTAGCCCAGCACTGCTAGGTAACCACGAAGCCATGTCCTTAAGTGCCACATGTATACATCTTTTAAATACCTCTGGGGTGGTGGCTCCACCAGTTCCCTGGGCATCCTGTTCTAGTGCTTGACAAACCTTTCTGTGGATTATTTTTTTTCCTAATATCTAATATAAACCTCACACCTTTTGACCAGCTGGTTATACTGTGTTTGATGCAGCCCAGAATGTGGTTTACCCTCTTGGATGCCCAGGCCATACTCAGCTTAGGGTCAACCAGCAGCCCCAGATTCCCTTCCTGCAGGTGTGCTCTCCAGCCACTCCTCTCCCAGACACTTCAGCTTTCAAAGAAGTAAGCAGTCACCACATGGAGACAGCAAATTTTGCTGCAACTCATGCTAAATTTCACTGTTATATCTCTTACTCAACATCTTTGATTCTTTCAGATACCTACTCTTCTAGCAAGCCCATCATATATGATGAAATTTGTCTGTTTATTTGCACATTCTTTAGCATTTGCCATAGCCATCTATCATTCTGACAAAGAGCTGTGTACTGCTATGAAAGGTTCTGACGCAGTTTTCTTTATGGGTGTAAGTATTGCAGCACGGGTCTGCTTTTCACATCTTCCCCCTTACTTTCTATGTCAGCATCTATTTTCCATCTTTACCTGAATGTGACTTGTTTCCTTCTCCCAAACATTTTTAATATAATTGGGAAATTGATCCTTCTTTTCATAAGTGAATTGAATAATTTTGCAAGTTTGCACATTCTTCTGTTCAAGGTTTTTTCAGAGGGTGAGTCAAGAAAATGTCTCAGTAGCTAATAGCTGCTATAGCTAAAAAGAAACCTCCACCTTACTTCTGAATTTCTAAGTATCTTGAAATGCTCTGCTGATAGCTTCCTGAAAAACAGACTAACCAGCTTAGCACAGCTTTTAACATTTCCCAGAACTTATTGACATGTTTATCTACTATAAGAATTAGAGATGAAAAGCAGAGCTTTAGGGGTCTTTCTAAATGTTTACCCTCCCATTTTTGGCATAGTGCTTTTCTTTATCCAGTTATGTGGAACATGATCATGTGTCTGCTTTTCTATTCTAGCCACTTCCAATGTTTGTTTTAACTTGGATTTACTTATGATAGCAAATTTATGATTTTGTTTGCCCTGTATCAATGTTTAACATTTGAAAGTGATTGTCCTCTTGCCACTGCTTCACAAAGTTTATTGAAATCTTTTTAAGGATGATCTGTGAGAGTCTCAGTTTTTATCCTGGAACTCCAGTTTTCCATTTTTCCCCAAGTGACTGGTGATAGTTGGAAATGAGAACTGATGCAAGTAAAATACTAGTTTTTGTCAATGTGATTATATACTTTGAGCAGATTTCTCTATCTTTTCTGCTGCTCTTTTTTAGAAGGGTGTAACTGAGGTTACCGAGATCCTGACTTTTTCAATATGTGTCCTAGCAGATATTTTAATAAAATTGAGGTACAATTTATAATGAGTTTTATAGGGGAGGCACTGCAAGTCAGAGTCCATACCCATGTTCAGGATGTCCATTTCCAATGCATCACTATTAATTTTTTAGACAAACTCCGTGTTTCCCTTATCAGATTCAGAGAATTTTTTCTATTCTACTAATATATTGCCTGGCCTTTTTACAGAGGCTACGTCTCTGAAGCACTGCTACAGTGTAGTTGAGTAGATTCAGTAAAAGCTATAAATGAGGCAGAGAGTAAACATCTTCATTCAAATCCCAGCCCAGACATCCATATATTAACATCCTCATGGAAGTGAAACACAGCAACCTGTCAATGATAACATAGAAAGCCATTGTCTATGGACATACAGAACATTTATTTCTTTCTCACAGCACTGAGTACTATTTCTACCAAGTAAACCTTTTGCATTAATCCCTTTTCTTAGCTTACTATATCATGCAATACAGTTTGACTGCAAGCACTAGTCAAGAATAAAATAGCCTGTTTATATTTTATTGTTTTGTATTTTTGGTAAAGAAAATTATTCTTGCTATTTTGGATAAAGAATTTGTACATTTCTTCACTCATATTGCACATGACTGCCAAATAGGGTTCTCTGAGCATTTCTGAGAAATTATGGTTAGCTTTATGGAAGCCAAAATTGTCCCTCTCTGGGGGTGCAACTATGAAATCCATCCTTGCTTTCCACTCCATCTTTCATCTCTTTGAAAGAAAGCAGTCACAAAAATCTGTGGTTTGAATGCTGCTTGCAAAGTGGATTGAGAAAAGATATCATCATAGCTTTTTCCACTGTTTCATCTCTCATGCCTTTAATTTCTCTAAGGTAAAAGCTACTATTTTATAACACTTTGTCAAATCTCCCAAGTTTTGACATTAACAAAATATGGCATTGTTTCATTGCAGAACCACTTGTAAATCAATATACATCCACATGCAAACTGCACACTGCTATGCCATGCACCATTTTAAGGATGTGCATCTCATCTGTCACTATGAGAGATATGAAGCAGCATTAAAACTGGGAGCTCTTGACACAGATAATGATTCACTTTCATTCCACATGGCAGCTTGGGTGCATTGTCACATTTCAGCTACAGTGTAGGAGATGAATATTCTCAAAGGGCACATATAGACCAAAACACTGTGCACACGGTCACCGCTTCTACCTTTCCTCCTGTCCAACTTGTGCAGAGACACATGCCTGCCTCAAGCTAGAGCATTCCTCTGAAGACAAGGCACACGTGTGTGATAAGCCATGCTCCATGTCACTGCTGGACTGTTTTACAGGGTGGAAACACAGATACCACGAGTTCGTGTCTGGATAACACTTTACTGCCCATCCCCCAAACACTCTGCATGATTTTGCCCTTTCAGTTGGTTATTTTCATCTTACCTCCTCTATACTATAGTCACACGTGCTCTGCTCTTTCTCTTGGGTAATCTGCAAAGCATCTGGGTCCCACACAGCTCATTGCTGACTAAAAGAGCATGCGAGAATCTTGGCTAGTATCTTGTGAGCATAACAAGGCTATAGCTTTTGTGAGACATAAGAGAGAGAATGCCACGTTCTATCCCTTAATTCTGAATGAGGGTGACCACCAACTTCTAGAACAAAAAAGAGGTAAACTGTAGGATGAATACAAAAGTGATGCTTGCATAACAGCACACACAGTTTTGACGTAGTTCTTGAAGCTGGGAATACAGGATTGACCAACAGGTCCAGCATGAGAAAGGGCTTGCAAATGCCTTTGTTGAACTTTCCTCATGCCAAGTTCAGAAGCAGACCTGGACAAGAGTTAGTGGAAGATGAGGAGTCAGACCTGTAAGCCTTGTGCATAGTCACCATCTTTATTATTGCTGTATCAGAAAGAACGGTGCAAAAGTGAGGTTGCGACTGAAATTATTCTGCAAAGTGAAATACTGCATACAAAGGGACATATGAAAACATTTCCTTGGTGTGTAAGGTCCAAATTGATTGCAAGTAAGAAGGAAGAAACAAAACAGATGTACTTTCCCTTCTCCCTGTTACATTGCAGTGTTGCATATAGACATGAAGGTAACAGGCTTAAGAATTTGAGAATATTAATCTTCTTTTTAGCAAATGAGTGGCAGCAGTTGAAGAGAGCAGGTTCCTGTGCATGTACTAAGTTGAAAACTAAAGTTTGTGGCCTGACTTGGTTTGCTCTGGTAATGGCTCTTGCTGTGGTAGAAAAGCAAGCAGTGGTTAGCCCCTGTCTTAGAGTTCCAAGCTTACATGACATGCCCAAATTTCCTCCCCATTTCAACAGTTTGTTTTACATCCTGATTGTTTTCAGAATTGTGTCAGTGCTGCAGAGGGTAAATTGTCTCTATCTCTTTTCTGTCATCCAAACTCTGCCATTTGTTAGCATTTGCCCCAATTTTCCTTCGTTTCTGTAAGTGATGCATCCAAAGCATCATTTTAGAGAAGAAATGCAACAGGGCACTAGGCAGAAAGGAAAAGAATAGCTTTTGCAGTCTGAGAGACTATATTCTCTTTGGTATATTTTAGTATTGATTATCAACAATAAAAGAGTCTGTAATGGGGTGCCAGCAGTCTGACCTCTTTTTCACTTTTGTACATGCAAAATAACAATATTTTCTAGATTTCTCAGATTTAAAATAACACTAATGAAGAGTGCTAACAGGGTTATCATGTTAAACCATTATCTTTCAATAATGATTTTCCTATAAAATATTTTTAAATTACTTAAAACAATTTTGTGCTATTTTCTATTGCCTTCTTTCAATATCAAACAAAACATATGTAGGGAAGATATTCTTCCTTGAGAGGAAAAGTATGCACTGGCATTTACTTCTTAGCTGACTGAAACGGTGACTTTAAAACATCAACCAGAATGAAGAAATCTTGACACATTGTATTCCATATTCCTTGTGTAACTTACATTAGTCTTATAACTAATCATATAAGAACTATCCAGTTATTAGAAGATAACTGGAATATCTATGCTAATTACAGTATTCTTTTTTCCCTCTGTCTGCCCTGGGGAATGTTATTAAACTGCTTGTAGTACCCCATGCCTTGATGTGCAAGTCAGCAAAAGCTGGGAAGCTATATATATTTTAAAGGATTAAAATCTCAGAAAAAGCATATGAAACCAATAAAAGAGTGTCTGGCTCCAAATACACACATGGAAGATCAGCACACAATGCTGAATCTCTCAGCTTTGCTTAGCTGCTTCAGTTAACCTGCAGTGCAAATACCTCTTACTTTACTTGCTTGCTTGCTTGTATTTAGCTGCAGTGAGGACAGACAGACTGACTAGTCATACCCAACCTGCACTACCCTGATATTTATTCCTACAGATATGGTCTGGGAGGTACAGCATTTCCCAAAAGCCTCCAGATAGTTTAGTAAGTGTTACTACCCTGCTACAAGTCCACCACTCTATGCTGCTAACTGTTAAAGAAAACTTTCTGCAGAAATGGTTGGTACAGACACACTTTTGACAAGAACACTATTTGAGGGTCCCAATTTATCATAGTATATGCATCCCAGCTTGTGTCAGTATGTTGTTTACCCTAAAGAGCATGCTGGGGGGAGCTGGGTGTAGTCAATAATCCTGGTACAAGCCTCAACATTCAGTACCTGAAAGACAGCCACTATTTTACACACATTCAAAATGCTTATCACCTCTGAACAAGGCACTTTGTAACAGTCACTTCCCAAATCTCTACCAGCGTTGTACCACCCCACTATGCTAGTATTAAAATGTTTTGCTGCTGAGCTGTAGCAGCTTAGACTTACTAGCCTGACAGACATTTAGTTTTATGCTCCATAACACAGAGATGAGGCAGTGGGCAAACTCCTCACACGATTCCATGAAGTTTGGAAGCTATTGTTGACTAAGCAGAGTTTTGCATGGCACCACAACCTACTATGTCACCTGTGTTAAGCAGGGGAGATACACAGCAAGCACTAAGTCTCAACAGTCAGTCATAAATATAACCTTGCAGTCTTCCCAGATTCAGATACTATTAACTCCTCATTCCCACATTTTGAAGCCCAAGCATCCTGCCGGATTACTACTTTCTGCCCCAGCAGGAGACAGCAGACTCAGTTTGATAGTTCCACTACTTGAAGAAACAGAAAAGAAAATCTTTCAGAGATGTAAGTGATCAAGGAATGATAGCATGCATCAAAACCACTTCTCTACACCCTAAGAAATCAATTTCTCATCCCTACACCGAGAAACAATTCCTACATTCCTGTAACTACTGCATATCTTAGGATAGAGGCCCAGGAATCCTGCTACCAGCCTATGCAACAAATACAGGTGGTATAGGGAGGGTAAAACTGAGGTATAAGGCTTCACAGGTACAAAACAAAGCCAGAACACTAAGATGCTGCAGAGCAGAAATATATAAAGTAATATTTAGAAAGGCATGAAGGGTCAGTGAAGTAATCAGAGATCTAAGCACAAACAGTACACACCATTTGGAAAAGATACCAAAATATTCTTTTTTTACCAGTTGAATATTATGGTTTAATTTTGTTACAGGTGGTGCAAAGTTGGCCTAAAGTCTCATGTGAGGTGATTCCCTGAGGCATGCCCTACCTTTAACGTGTATGTGAGAGAGATTATTCTTTTTCCCCACCCCACCTGTCCTCAGAAAGTCCACCTGTTGCTTCTTTCATAGCAAGGGATCAGTACATATTGCTTTACACTTTCAATGCTGGTCATGCAAGTAAAAAGGCAGCTTAAAGACTTTGTAAATTAAAGCTGAAATTCTCCAAAGCCTCCACAGATCATGGGGCTTATGACTTTCATTGAGTCATAGCCTGTACACTTTAAAGGCCAGAAAGGAGCATTAGATCATAGGTGTAACTTGTACATTGCAGTTCATTAAACTTCAGCCAGTTACTCCTGTGCTGATCTTAGTAACTTCTGTTTGCCTGAAGCATATTTTCTATAAAGCCATACAGCCTTGATCCGAAGACGTCAAGAGGAAGAAGCCACTGCTACCCTCAGTATTTTGTTCCTGTGGTTAATCAAACTTCTAGTTATAAATGTATGCACTATTCTAATTTGAGCTCTTGTGGTTTCAGTTCACAAGAGACTGGTCCTTGATATGTTTTTTTCTTCTAAAACATTCCTTTGGTTCCTAGTGTTTTCTTCCCTTGAAAGTATGCACATACAGTAATCAAGTCACCTCCCAATCTTATTTTTTTGATAAACCAAACAGATGGTGTTCTTTCATCTCTCATTATAAGCCTTTCCAGTCTTTAATCATGTTTTGTGGCTCTCTTCTGCACTTTCTCCAATTTGCCATTTTTTTTTAAGTGGACAACGGAATTATATGAAAAATCCAGTGTCCATTTCACTGATACTAATTGTAAAGAATACAGCTATTCATCTTCACCATTCCCCTTGCTTATATGCACAAGCATTTTCCTTTACCCCTTTTTGCCACAGCTTCACAAGAGTTCACACCAAGCTGTTTGTCCTTTGTGACATTTAAGTACTTCTCAGTTGCTGCCTTCCAATTTCTTATCCCAAATGCTTTCCTTACCATAAATTGCTGTAGTGCTACACTGGACTTATCTAAAGAATGATGACACAACAGCTAGTTTACCAACATTTACTTTCCCAAATTTTATTACATTTGATATTGTTATCAAGTCCCAGCTTCTAGAAGCATGTGATTATTCAAGATTTTTCACTGTCTTTAAAAAAAACCGAAGTATCTACGCTCTATTTTGAATATGTGCCTTGTTGTACTTGAAACACTAAGAAGTCCAGGGCAAACTTTAAAAATAAAAATAAAAAAAAGTTCTAATTTAAGAAGGCTTATGCCTATTAAACCAATATATCATTTGGGGGGAACTAGGCTGAGTTATCTGAAGAAAATAAATGTGACAGTGAGTGTGATATAAGGAAATCAACATTACATCTGATTTTAGCAGTGAGCAAAAACTTGCATTTCTCTGAGAAATAAAATTAACGCAAATAAGATTTCTGGTCCTCAACAGCTGCAAGACTTCTACCTTTCTCATGTTATTTGGTCTTTCAGAAAAGCTTCTATGGAACTGATGAAGCACTGGAAATAAAAGGGAAGGTTTGAAGAGAATAATGAAGGACAATGAGAAAGATTAAAAGCAAGCAAAGAAATAAATAAAGGGATAGCATCATAATTCACAAAGACTTTAAAACTGGAGATCAAAAAAAATCTGTACTCTGGGATATTCAATGCTGGTAACAGAATACCACGAAGTATAGATATGTATGTTCACATTTGTGATTTTATTTCTATCATAACAGATCATATCCAGCTACAACTGTTGAAATAGCAGTGGAACTGAAAATGTATATACATATCTGAGAATTAGCTCAAGAACACATCTAGACCAAGTAAAGTTACATGAGCCAAGCTGTAAAATTGTATTATAAATGTCTGTGTTTGCAGTTTAATATTGATTTTACTCCTAAATAATACCACAGATTGGAGAGATCTATAATGTAATAAAGTTATAAAAGGAAATTTTTCATTAGACCCAGTGACTTGATGATTCGAATGTCCTTTAAAAGACTGAAAGAGATAAAAAAACCCCAAAATGACAAAAATGTTCTTTAAAAAGTCTCTTTTCCTTTTTATTAGAAAATAAAGCCACTTTCACTCGACTTCCCTCTGTCCTGTTATTTGTAGGTATCCATGTTTTATTAAATAATAAAACTATCTACTAAGATACAGACAGAAGTTGCTTCATTCCTGACATTTATTAAATAGGTTTCAGGGCTTCACTGAAGAAAAATAGGAAACCTGCTTTGATTTCTGTAGGCAAGGTATTTTCAGGTTATACTTCAAGATATATAGATGTATATGCTGCAGAAAAGGGAACTACTGGCACAGGGAAGACAAATTTAAATAAATATTTGGTCACTCTGTTCCTTTTAAAAGATAAACTATGGATTCTGGATATTTTAATACACCTGCTCTATGCAATGTACGGGGAAAAGTCGCACAAAAGTAAGATTTGCATAAAATAATCCCTATACAAACCAGAACACAGCTTAACTCCTTTATTTATCTTCTCCAATTCTAGGAATCCAAATAAGACATTGCTAATTTGAGGTTTTTACCAATTTCCTCTGCTACACAAAATTTTACACAAAATAACACATACGTAGATGTATCACATTTCAAAGTTAATTTTCCTTTACTTTTGCACTGTTGAGAAAGCAGAGCTTGGTAGTAATAACAAACAGCATCTATGTAGAATGAAGTAAAGAAAGCTACAGAGAATGAGGCATGTATTTGGTGCTAAGTATACCATCAGCAGAATTTCAGACTGAAACTGTTGAAAGTAAACCAAAATTAATTGTTTGAATTGTGTCCAAGCTCTTTTCAAACACAACCAATATGTAATTACACTTCATAGTATTCAGAATTTAAGGAAATAAAGAATTTGACTATAAGTAGCTAAAAAGAGAAAGACCTGATTGTTTCAGAAAAAAAAATAAAATGCTAACAGGCAAGACAAACATCCAGAGATATCTAAATGTAAGCAAGATACGAGCAGTACCTAATTCTGAACAAAAAAAAAAAAAAAAATAAACCTTCTGGAACTGTAGTAATACTATGATCCTAGTAAACCGGAGTTATGATACTAAACAGAGAACAGGAAGACCTGCAGGCTTATTTGAATTTACACAGAAATTAATTCCAGTCAGTTGCCCATGACTTTAAATTGCTAAAAAAATCTGCAAGTAACAAATTAAGAAAAAGAAATTACTGTAAAAAACACAGGAGGGTATTGCCATTGGCAAGACAGTGGGTCTAAAAATGTCTTACTATAGGTTCTGGATACCTGACGAACTGTATGAAAAGTCATGGATTTATACCAGTGGTATCCCTTTTGCTTATCTGTAAGGTAGGAAAAAGGAAAAAAATGTGGGGTTTTATTTTTTCTAGAAGTCTACATTAAATATATATATATATATCCCTGACAGAAGAATAAGCAAACTATGAAATAGTCAGGTAACAGCTAGAATAATAAGAGTCCAAGAAAAAGAAGAGTTTGTTTTTCAAGATATCAAGGGTTATTCAAGACAACCTGTCTAGGGAAGAAGAACAGAGGAGGATAAGATAATTCTTCCATGCACACCACTCAGAGCAGCACATTTGTTTCTGGGCACAGTAAACTTCCCTAAATGCAGAGGGTACATTATTCTGTGCTGATGGACTCACAGCAGTCAGAATTATGGTGAGATCACCAAGTACAGGTGCAATGCACAGGCACTAGAACTGAGAAAAAAATGCCCAATCCTAAACAGAATTTTAGTGCGAACCCAAATGCCTTTAGGAGCTGAGACTTAAGAAGACCAGTTAAAACTAGCAGGATGTGAGTTCCAACTAATTATGCAATTATGAAATCCATGTGGAAGCACATTGTACATGGAGACAAATCAATCCTCATATTTTAAAGTCCACATAATTGCCCCCAAGAAAACAAAAGCTACTGAAGAAAAAAAAATGAAAAAATGAGCATATTTTTGTTAGTTATATAGTAGTTACAACACTGAAGTAACAATACACAAAGGGTTATGTTAATATTTATGTGTGGCTGAGCACAGCCAGGGTGGACAGTCTGATCCAGGCGTTCACATAATCAATAAGAGTTCTGCTGTCTTCCCTGACACTCCATCCAGCTTAGCATCATGCTGTATGGGTACACGTGGCTGAATCATCTGCAGCACCTGAACGGGATGTGTGGAGAGGCTTGGTGAATCACTGATCCAGTATCAAAGCAAGAGGATATTACTTTCCTGGAGACATCACTTTTTTTTTTTTTTTTTTTTTAATGGGGGTTGCTAAATCTAGGTCATTCTCAAAAGCCATTTCTGCTCTTCCTACAGTGGAGGGCATTAGGTCCGGCTTTTTGTCAAAGTTTCAAAATTAACAGTTGTTTTTAAAACATTAAAAGTGTCCTCCTATTTCCCAGTTGCCTAACGTTTGTTTTGGGTTTTTTTTCCATTAAGAGCATGTAGCTACAGCTGTGCACAGCTAGAACATTGCAACATTCCTGCAACCTCAGCAGTGATGACAGGGGATGAAATGGCCACTGGGCAAAATCTAAAAACCTATTTAAAACTGCATGGACTCCATGGCATGGAAAGCATTATTTAATTTTGGATACTTTGTTCCCTTTATTACAACACACCAAAATCTGGGGTCACAGTTTCAAGTTCATGCTCCTCTTTCATTCATGTACATAGCTTCATATCAGATAAATATTAACTTGTCACATTTCAGCCTAGAGCTGTTGCTTTTTTTAGTTTTTCAGAGGTAGTTTGATCACATCACACAAGTACCTTGTAAGAGGTGAGGATGAAGAGGTTGGTGAGCAGTAAGAACAGCTGTCATCTCATCATGATCAGAAGGATGTATGTATTCATAAATGCTATTACCAGTAAGCTCCACCTGTAAAGAGACGCATAACATATGAAGCAATGCAACTGGCATTTTTCCTACCCCAAAAGTGCTCTTAAGTATCTTTCACACACTGCATGTGGGTAACTACACTACACACTATTTTTGGAACGTTAAGTTGGATGCATCAAAACCGTGTTCCAACTTATACCCATTAAAATGAATTAATTCCTTCTTCAGCAGTAACTAATATTATACAGACTTTCATGGGAATTTCTGGTGATGACCCGGATACCGAAGAGCTGCTATTAGAGAAAGTTGGCAAATGAAGAGAGAAACTAGAGCAGCTGTAGCTATTTTAGATTAACACAATATGGGATAAAATCTCAATGAACTTTATTAATGTCTCTCAAGAAGACAGATATCCAAAAAAATAACATTTCTACAGGTTCCCAGAAACTATCACCTGCATTCAGCTGGCAGCTGAGCCTTCAGAGCCAAACCACTAGACTTAAACAATTCCTTTGTGTCTTTTCAAAGACAATCTACCACACTCAATCCACAGCAGTGTGAAGGGCTCAGAACAGTAGACACTGAATTCAAAAGGCAGACTTCCATAGATTTTCATGGGGGCTGGATTGAGACTTCACCACTTTAAGTAAACATGCGCACTGAAGACTAGATCTATCCTAAATATCTGTGTATTCCCTCTTCTCACTTGAACTTTGCTTACGCAGGAATGTTTTTCTGTCTTTCCCACTGTTGTACCCTTAGTAACAGTTGCGCAAAAAAATGAGTGGTGTGCACTATATGTCCTTTTTGCTAACTCTATTTGCCACGTATAAAATTCACCAACAAAAGTCTCCAGATAGATGCGGTAATTGATTTAAGGAGTGAACCAATACTTTGAGCCTGTGTTTTAAATTAGTGTCAGGCTGCCCAATTGTTCAGTGTGGCCTGATGTGCCTTGGGCCCCCAAGATCAGAGACAGCTGAGAGGTGAAGTAATTTAACCTATTATTCTGAGCCAATCCTACTGCTTTGCTAAAATGTGTGAGTTGCCTTTTCTTTGGAATAAATGAAGTTGTCTACCCCACAAAGCAATCTTCTTCCGAAAATGTTTCTCATCATTCCATTTCTGCATTATTCATGGAATGTCTCTTCCCAAGACTATGCAAACTAACTTTTTTTTCTAGCCATCTATTCCCCACTGCTTCTTTCCAACAATCCCTCCCTACAAAAACAAAACCAACAACACTGATTTGATATTCTAACCAGAACAAAATTTCACTGGATAAAGAAAAAAAGACAGAAAGAATGAGGAAAAAGGAAAGGAGAGATGGACACAGGGGGAAAAAAAAAAAAAAAAAAGAAAAAAAAAAGAAAAGAAAGAGGTTGAGGAAGAAAATAAAGCAGAGAGGAGGAAAGGAAAGGAAAGGAAAGGAAAGGAAAGG
>JAAGNO010009227.1:0-10678 GCA_033439905.1 Ceryle rudis | reverse complement strand
GTTGCTGAGAAGCAGAGAAAGCCCAGCACAGTTGCAGCCTGTGAAGCCATGGCGAGGCTGCCATGGACAGCTGTGGAGGCAAGATTTCCTCGGCGGCTTTTCAGGGAGGGGAGGGAATCACTGCCTTGTTTAGCTAGGGTTTTGTATTTCTAAATAAAAAAACTGCACTGGGAAACTGCTGGAGCACTTAGTGATTTGAGAGTCTAAAACATGCCCTTAAATTTCACATCCTTCTGTCCTCTCCAATATATAACTTTCTGGGAAGTTCAAGGAGACAGCCCATTCATTTACAAATCTCTGCTGAAGTGAAACGTTTGCAATTTTCCTTATTAAACTGACTTAAATAAGCAATATTTCCTTGGCACCTCTTGCACCAAGGGTTTATAGATATTTACATGTGCAATGCACATGGAATTCACTCTGTGCAGACAGCCGTAAGGGTATGAGGGCTAAATATGACTAAAGCATGTACGATGTTTTCAGTCCCCTCTCCTTGAATGTGGCAAATGTTTAGTGCCGCAATGATCCCGTAGTTCTTTAATTTCACTAGATAACTGGATAACACTGAAACCTATGAGATCTGATGACTTGATATTCCTCGAAAAGAAAAGAAAAGAAAAGAAAAGAAAAGAAAAGAAAAGAAAAGAAAAGAAAAGAAAAGAAAAGAAAAGAAAAGAAACAATTTCTGGACAAAATCTGGAAGATTGGTTAGCATTTATCAAACAGCAAACACCATGGGGCAATGAGACTCTACTTCAGCAAGGACAGATGGGAACACTCAGTGCTTTGGAATAATTGTACTGAGTAAATGAATCTATTTAAGCAGTCAGCAATGTGGTGGATCTTTCAAAAACATTAGGGCAAGAAAAACTTCTAATAAAGCTGTCAGTTCAGAGTAGAAAATATGACCATTCTCTATGAAAGTTTATTGTAAAACATATCAATATTTAAAGTAACAGAACAAGCATTAAATATTATGAAGCCACTAATACTATATTGTAACACAGTCCATTGAACAAACTGCTTGAACTAAGACTGTTCCCTGAACACATTTTCTAAAGTTGGCAGAAAAAAAAGAATCCACACAGAATATTGATTGTCAAAATTACTTTTTCTAAAAGAGATTACAAAAATGGGGATTGTAGTTTCCTTTGGATTTAGAAGTAGCGTTTATGAGATTATATGCATGTTTTTTCTAGCTATTTTGAGTTCTATTTTTCCTCATAGCTACTAATTCTAATATCATTATTATAAGGACACAGTCAAATAACTTAGCTTTTTTTTTTAGTCAAAAATATTAGTTACTACCAAAGTTAAAACACACATATAATCCCCCCTGCTCTGTTTGTTGGAATAGCAAGAGGGCATATTCCCTAGACAATTGAACTTCCTGCTCTCTCTCACCTTCATCTTCTCATTCTTCTTCCATCTGCTATTGTCTGTATTTCACTTTATTAAACTCTGAGAAGTGTTTGTGCTGCAACTGGTTCTGAATTGTTTATTTCAAGTCTCATCCAAGGCCCAGTGAAATTAATAAGGAGTTTTTCTATTGGACTTCAGAAAGCTTTAGATCAGGCACTACCAATGAATTTGTGTAATACGTTTACACACAAAGGTATGGAAACTTGCACTCTGAAATAAATTCAGGCTATTTGCCCTTGTGCATGTCCCAGGAAGGCAAAAATATTAAAAATGTCCTTCTAAGAAAAAAAAAAAAAAAAAAAAAAACAACAACAACAAAAAATAAAAAACCCTTATACTTCTTGTGCAGAACAGTAGTAAACTGAGTTTTATGAGTTCTATCACAACCATATAAAACGCTTTACTGAAAAGACCACTGAGCTGGAAAAACTCAGGAAAAACTACCCTGAATTCCATGTGAACACTCATAAATCTGCCCCCCTTTTCTTTTTTTCCTAAAGCACATTTACCATAAAACTCATGTTCCACATCAGATTTCCTCTCTATTTCATAACAAGTCTCAATATCTTACACAATCTAAAACATATAGACTTGAATTCTGAAGTTTATTTCAGACGTATAGCGTTACCACACAGGCAATGGGTTTGAGTTTCAAGCTCAATATATATCTGCAATTTGCAATATCATATTATTTATTACCTTTCTTAATGGTAATGAGGAGTAAAATACAATGAACAAGTAAAGATATAAAGACTCATGATGTTGTTTTAAGTAAACTTGAATATTTCAGTAAGGCCATTTGTCAGAGAATAAAGTCGAAGCTTGGACTAACCCAAAAAAATCAATGACATTATATACATGGCAAGATACCAATGTTAGGTTCCAAAGCCAGTATCTGTATTTAAAAAATGGACAGAATAAATCACTCATACCTGAGATAAGCCAAGATGTACAGATGCTGTTTCTGAGATGTACATTATTTTGCCATCTGATGCCACCACAAAAACAAAGCCATCCAAAGTCTGAAAAAGATATATATGTAGGGTTAAAAGCAAGGACTCTGTTTCAACCATTTACAGTGAAAAAAAAACCCGCTCAAGTCTTTTAGAGGAAGATTGCTGTCCAACTTAAACAGCAGCAATTAGCAGCAAAATTTAAGGAATAGAAATCTTTATCCTGTGTTGTACCTATATACCCTATGACACACACACACTTTGTGAAATCCAGTTCATTCCCCTACAGATGCTAGCTTTACTGCTTCACTTTAAGTTAACATTCTCCCATTGATTCTGGTCATATTGGTACTTAGTACAAATCCTGAGCTATGTGGTACTTAGGGGAAAGTGTAGTACTACACAAGCCATTTTTTATGGTATAATCGGCAGACAGAGCTTACCACTATTTGCACTATATTTAATGATGTCGTAAGCAATGCTTTAGATTTCTTTCACTATATTTTTAATAATGTCTTTATGAACTGAGGGTTGTCTGCTATATAACTGTGCAAACTTAGGAAAAGAGAGTAAAAGAAGTCAGCACTCAAAACATTATCGCACTTGAAGGGAGGTATTTATGCTCATTAAGCTGTATCCCTCCAGCTTGTGCATCTTGACTAATGGTAATACTCAATGGAAAGTTAATATCCAATCCTACAAATTCTTATTGACAAGATTGACTGGAAGATAAATACTACTTGTGTGAGTAAAAACTAAGTTTAATTTAGTCATATATTATTCATATGAGAAAAAAATAATATGATGCAAGTGGTACAGATTAGCCAAAGATGGCCAAACTCTCAGTTTGGGGTGCCTTATTCAGTGCCCAGTCTGAGGCATTTTTTCAAAAGTATCTGGTATCCTCAGTCAAAAAGTATCCATTATCTATAACCAGTTTAGGAAGCTTTGATCAACACTTACATATGAATATCATTGGAAAATACAATTGGAAGAGAAACATAATGTTTACAGTACACAGAAGAAAAAAGCAAACACCTATTTTAATTCATCTTTTAAATTATTCAACCAGGAGAGAAGCCATAAAATCCTGTATGCTTCACATTATTACAGTGCTGCCCCAATAAGAAAATATTCCTCATTATTCTCTGGCCTACTAACGATTCTACAGCATGTAATTGAAACCAGATTACTCTTTGGCTTTACTTTTTTTTTTTCTTTTTTTTTTTTCTTTTGAACATAAATTAAATTTTGTAGAATTATTATAATGGGAAATAAAGTATTGCATGCTTAGCCATAACTGCTTTCAAACACTGTCATCCTGCAATTGCTCTTCCCAGTATCATAATTAAAACCGTGTCACTGCTTCCATTACTGCATTATATGGTGTGGTAGGTCTCTAACTTTTTTATACAGAAAAGCATACTGAAGCTGAAACTTCAGATGTAAGGTTTCAGTATATGGATCCTTAAAAAAAGTTAACAGTAAATGAGGGTTTATTAACATGTTAAGCATTCATCATTGAGAAATATCTGAACTGTAAAATTAGTATTACAGGTGATTAGCATATAATGTTACTTAAGTTCATTTAATGCCAGGCAAAATGTGAAATAGCTAACAGGGAGGAGAAGCAAAAGTAGCGATCATTTTTATGATATAACTAGATACATATTTTCTCGGTAGACTAGTGATTCTGAAACAGCTGATAGGACATCAGCTACTTAGAACAAAATTTTCAAGGCTAAAAATACCTCCACATGAGGTAATTTTGAACTTTTATCAATTTCCGTTTACTCTATGCGGTCAGTACCGAGTGCGTGCTTTCTTTTTACTTCAAGAGAACAGATGATATACTTTGCAGGGCTGCAGTAACTAAGTAATTCACTGTGCACGGCATTTCCAGTGTCGGACGACCTTGCACAGCTTTCCCCCCTCGCCCACTCTGCCTCCTCTTCACCTCGCCCGGAGTACGCGGCTTGTTCGAGACTGGGCAGAACAGCAGCACCCTGAGGAGGCTACGCACGGCCCGACGGCCGGGGCCGGCGGCAGGGGCTCGCCTGAGGGCCACCGCCTGGCGGTGGCGAAGACGGCTGAGCCCTCCTGGCGATTCAGTGGGGGGAAGCGGCCACAGACTCCTAACAGAGCTGCTGTTGAGGTTTTTATCTCCAGCCGAGCGAACAGTTAAAGCAGCTCCAGCTCTGTGACCAGGAATTAACCTCCCACAGTAAAAACGGCCGTTAAATGATTACGGTTTACTAGGTCTTTAAAACTGGGAGAGAAAAACCCTTGCTGTATTAAGTTCACATATGAAAAAAAAAATTAAAAAAATGGAGCTAAACGTAATTTTTTTGTTGTTGTTGTTTCCTCCGGCTGGCACAACCACCCCTGCTACGATTTCCTAAAGTCTCCTGCGCGGGGGGAATTCAGAGGAATTTCAGAGCAGATCAACGGGATTGTGAACAATGGTATTTTCAGGTGCTAACGTCCATGGGAGATCTAACCCAGATGTTCACCCCCCCGCCCCAGGAGCCCTGCGCTCCCTTACAGGTTTCCCCTTACAGGTTTCTCCTCCCAAGTCACCGGCGGAGAACGACCATCCCCAGTGTCCACCACCCCTCCAAGCCTAAACTCTCCCGGTTGTCGCTCGCCGGGGGCTGCCTGCGGGATATCCCCAGCAGCTCTAGGGCATCTGGTTGTCGCTTTCACGTCTTATAATTGAAGCTGATTCCTCGTTTTTTCTCCCCTCCCGACCGCTGTGAGGCTCGGGAGTAAGAGGAAGGCTTCACTCAGGCTCCTCTGGCGGTGCGGAGGAGAGGAGGAAGAGGAGGAGGAGGAGAAGAGGCGGGAGGTTGATCACACTGCAACGGCAGGCTTCCGATGCGCAACGCGTACGAGAGGAGGAAGGCAGTCCACTACCTGAAGCAAGTGGGATCCGAGCTCCTTGGCCACGTTATCCAAGGGCCCTATCCTGCTCGGCTGTCCCCAGGCGTCGCCCAGACCTGCAAGAGAATCAAGAAGCTAGTTAGAGCCAGAAGAGGAGACGGGCCCGACCTGCCTCCAAGTCGGGACAGTCGCTGCCCGCATCCTGACTGCTCTCCTCGCTTATTCCGCGGGGAGCGGGCCAGGCTGCGACGTGGGGGGTCGGGAGGTGGCAAAGGCTGAGTCATTTCTACGCACACGCGTGGAAAGGAGGTCCCGACGAGGGTACCTCCGCGGACCTGCTTTCGCCGTCCCCGGAGAGCCGCCCGCCCTACTGCGAGCCCCCAGGGAGGCGTCTGCCTCAACTGCTTCCGAACCTTGCCTGCCATGACGGTACCGTCCTGCCAGCAGCACCGTGCCCGTCCTTCCCCCGCGGCCGGGGTGAGGGAAGATCGGACACAGACAGCAAGGGACGAGTCGCCGTAGAGGCAGGCGCGGAACACCCCGCCTTCCCGCAGCCTGACCAAGCACAGCCCTGGACACTTTGCGCCCAGCGCGGAGTTCCTACATGGAAAGCACAAAGAGCTGCGACCCACTCGTCTGTCTTAAATTACTACCACGGCCACGCGTAGTCCCCGCGGGAGGTGCTGCAGGACGGGTCCTGCCGCCCTGTCGCCCGCCTGACCGGCGCGGCCCCTTCGCCCACTGCACTCCGCTCTCGCCGGCCGGCGGGCTAGTCGACAGCGTGGCTTGCGCGGGAGTGACTGTGCCAACGGCCCCCACTTTGGCCAAGGCGAGTCCCGCCTGAGGAGGGAGCTGAGCAGGTTAAAGAAGGCCGGAGCTCAGTCTTGCAGAAACTGCCCCGACAGCCTCTTCACCTGTGCACGGACGGGACCGAGCGATTTGCCGTCACGATTGCACAGCTTCGCCCCCAACTCGCCCCTGCCCGCGGCCAACCCGGCCCCGCTGAGCCGGCAGAACCGGCCCAGCTCCGCCGCTCCGCCATAGCACTGTCCGGTGGGCTGGGAGGAGCCCGTGCGCCCAGCACGACCTTGGCCACCGCGAAAGTGGCTGTGATGGATCCGTGTTGGGGGAGGGGGTGGAGGGCACATCCTGGGGCGGAGGAGGTGGCTGTTCTGGGGGTTGTTTGTTTGTTTTTCATTTCGTCCATACAAAGAAGGCTTGCACCAGCTTCCCAGTGGAGATGAGACCACTGCCCGTGCCAACCGGAGACTCAAGTCGGCACCTGATGGCAAGCTCTGCAGCGTACCATTGCCCGCAATAGCGCACAGGTTGGGGGTGGAGGAAGGGACGACACGGCATCCGTTTAATGCCTCGGTTTTGGAGAGAAGGGCAGCCTCCAGGACTACGGCACAGGTTCTTAGAGGCCACGGAGCCTTAAGGGCGCTCCTGCCTGTGTTTCCCTGAAGCCGAAAGGCGCTGCAGAAGGGCCAGTGGCGGGCGAAAGGCGGGGGTGCTCGGTGTTGCCCGCCCGGCGGTACTGGAGGCCGGGGAGCGACGCCGCGGACTCCACAAGCGCCCTGTCTCACTACGGCCGGGACCCCGGGGCTCCCGTCTGTAGCGTTTCGCGTGAGCGCACACACGTGCGATGGATGCATAGCACAGGGCCCTTCAGCACGGGCAGCCTTCAGTGTCGCTGTAAACTGATGTGCAGACATGAAACCGCGTTTTTCCTACGGTGCACTCTCACTGACAAGGTGCTTTCAAAGAAACCTCCCGCCTCAAGCTTACAGGGGCAAAGGCCGCTGCAGCGGGAGCCCCGCTCGATTCCGTTACGGGAGGGAGAAGTTGTCACTCGAGGAAGATCCTGCCCTAAGCTACAGCTCCAGAGAGTGTTTCTAAACGGCCCGTCTGAAGCCCTCCCGGATCCGTTGTATCCTTTGGCCCGGGTGTCAGCAAGTAGAAATGACGGGAGCCTTTCTCCCCGCTCATGGGACGTCCTGGGGTGGACAGGATCTCCCACTGGAGGAACGGTGCGTGGCGAACGCGGACGCGTGGCCATGGTTCCATCCCCCGAGTTTAGCCTCCTCCTGGTGCCTCGGCGTCGGCGGAGCCTGGCCCCACGTCCAGCTCCCGACGAGCAAGCACAAACGAGCCTCCGACTCCCAGAGACCGGCAAGGTACCCCGGAGACCTTGGCCGGCCCTGACGCCTCCTTTCCGCCATCGCAAGTCAGCAGCAGCACCTAGGGTCAGTCCCAAGATGAGGCGTCTGTCTCCCCACCCCGTGTCAGTCGTTCCCTGCTGCCCCAGAGAG
Source organism: Ceryle rudis (assembly GCA_033439905.1). Classification (NCBI taxonomy): domain Eukaryota; kingdom Metazoa; phylum Chordata; class Aves; order Coraciiformes; family Cerylidae; genus Ceryle; species Ceryle rudis. The sequence continues at coordinate 3,108 of JAAGNO010009227.1, read as the reverse complement.
TCTCTCCCAGCCGCGCCGCAGAAGCACGCGGTGTGCGGCTGCGCTTGTGGGCAGGAAAAGGACACCTTCCCTTCGCTGAGAGAAGTGGTTAACCACGCACTGGGAAATTTACTTTGAAAAGCCAAACGAAAAGACGCACTTTTCTACGTCCGTTTCCCAATTTGAAGTTTGGAGAAGGCTCCTAAACTTCCAGGGACAGGTTAAAATGCTCATTCTGCTGAAACGCTGCTTCACCTCGGGCAGAAGGTTTGAAGATCGCAAAGACAAACAGCAATCTCCTTCCCGAAACAGTCACAAATGCAAACGACAGAGTCAGTCCCGGCGCTGTGCAACTTGTCCTTATTTCGTTTTACTAATTGCAAATCTCTAAACATGGGATTGTAACCCTACAAATAGTGTTACACATAGCGGTGATAAAACTGTTCTGAAACGACCCCTAACTTTCCGAAGGACGAAGCAGATTTACTCTTTGAGCCACTCACGAAAAAGCTCTTCAAGAACGGTCCATGACTCGGCTGCACCCGTGACTGGCAATCTGCTCCGTCCTGCCCATCACGGCTGGCCAGGTATGGTTTCACAGCATCCCTCAAACCTTCACTATTTTTGTGTTCTTTCCTAACCTGGACTAGAAAAGTCACTTCCGCAGGTTTGTTCCCTTTGAAATTTTAAATTGGAACTGCAATTGCGAATTCTCGCCAAACGTAAACGCGTTTGGTGGATCAGCCTGGCATTCGTCTAAGCTTATTTTAAAGCCGATGATTTTATCATTTAATCCACCAGCAGATCGCTTTAAAGATGGAAACGAAAGGAATAAAACCCGACGTTCAGATAAAGAACTAACGTCCATTAACTTGTCTTCCGAGAGATTTGCAAACGCGCGGCATACGTCCTGTAAACATATGGATGCAATAGACTCCGCCGAGCTGCTCCTGCCCTGCCAGTAAATAACGCACATTTTCACTCACTGGGCTGGAGCGAGGCCAAAAGAGCTGCCGATACACAGCGAGCGTTTCCTACATGGCTTAAACGCGGTGGGAGTTTGCTGGGGTGGCCCCGGCCGGGAAGGGGTCTGCGGCGGGGAAGGCTGATGGGTCTCCGACACGGCTGTGAAGCCGTTGCAGTGCCGGAAGGGTCATTTCTGTGGAAATGTTTAAAAATGCCCCATTGCAGCACGAATTACCTGCAGCGCTGACCCTCTAGAGAGTGATTTCCCTGAGAGCGAGCGACTGGCGCATCCTTCCTGCAAATGGTGGGGACACACGTAGGGGTGGCCTGTCCCCCTAGAGTAGCCCCTTTGCGATGTTAGAGGGCAAGGGATCCCTAAAGCTAGCGTCTTGGGGCGACTCCGAGCGCTGCCGGAGTCGGGCTCAGCGTCAGAGCCCACGCCAGTGGGCAGGAGCGGGCACAGCGAAGCGCTGCCTGCGGGGTGGGTTCATTCGCCGGTCCCAGAAGCAACCTCCTCTTTTCTGTCATCCTTTCCTAGGCAAATATGGATGAAATGAGCCCCTCTCCTTGTTTGCCTTCCATTTACTGGCGTCTGTAACGACCGCTGGTCCCGTTCCCACCGGGACCATGATGGGAGGGCGGGACGGACACAGCGGGATGCCTGGCAGGCGACGCTAAGGGGAAATAAACGGCCCTCATCGGAGTTGTGCCTGCCAGCCTTCCCCCGGGCACTGGGCGAGAGACTGGGTTTCGACAACGCCATGGCAGGGACAGAGAGGGCGTTTTTGCACAGGCGCCCCACAGTAGGTACTATTTCTGCCACTGAAAGACGTGTGGGTTCTCAAACGAAGGCGGCCTCCTCCCTTCTGCAAACCCGGGCACGATTCCCCTCTCCTCCCCCCTTCTTTTGACATCTCCGTCTGTTTTTCAAAGTACCTCAACATTCGCTTTGTACCATTTCCCAGTTTCCAAGCAGGGGAGCGAGTTGAAATGTAATAATATCTAGAAATATTTGGGAACAGCTCCCACCTTTGCTCTCCAAATATATAAACTCGTACACACACACGTTTGAAAGCCCGGTAGCTTTTCTACTTGAGATTCTGCTAAAAGAATTACTTAGCGATGTATTATGTTAAGTATCGGATTGCCCTGTAACTTGGAGTATTTCCTTTGTGTCTACTGTATTGTTCACTGGCTCCCCCGGAGCTCACGGTCCACCCGCGACATTCAATCGCCATCCTTCACAAGAAACCTGAGTTAACTACAAGCGTCGGGATTTTCAGCGCCACCTCTCCCGAGGGATTTTTCCCCAGTGCAGTTGTGCTTCCCTCGGCCAGGAGAGCGACGAGGAATTTACCGGGGAGACGGCGAGCTGTTAGCCCAGGCACCCGTCAGGGACGGAGAGGAGGCGGCCCCTGCCCTCCGTCTCGCTTTGGCTCCCTCGTTTAGCCGAGGCGCCGGGTCGAGTGGGGAGGGAGGGGGCCTGTCAGCCCGTGAGGTGGGGGAGACCAGTGGGGCTCTGGGCCAGGGGCAGAGCCAACAATCTTGCCCAAAGCCCCGTCCGCAGCGGGAACGACACATCTCAGCCCCGATGGCACAGAGGATCGCACCGCTTGACAGGCGGTCCGATGGGCCGGAAAACGGGTCGGGAGCCGGCGAGGGTAACCTCTGCTAGGGGCGGGAGACTTCCACGCTGGAGTCGCTTTGGAAAGAAGCAGGGCTGCGTTAGCTTCATTTCGGCACTGCTGTGCCGGGCCGCCCGCCTCCTCCCTACGGGCTTTAGCGTCACCGGCTGGAAAGACGGCAGAGGACTGGGCGGTGGAATAGGCGGACATAAAGAGTAAGACTTTGGTAAAAAAAAAAAAAAAAAAAAAGGAAAAAACGATACAAATAAAAAGATCAAATCCTAGAGGAAAAAATACGACAAAAACACCCTCCAGGACACCTGGAAAAACCCAAACCCGGCTCTTCCCGGCTCGCCAGAAACACTAGATCATATTAAGAGGCCAGAAAGCGGGGCGCAAGACAACCAGCGTGGTCCCGGGAAGAGCCACAGCTACCACGGCAGTGATACCCTCCCCACCCGCCAGGCGAGAGAGGTCGGAGTGACCCGAACCCACCTCCACCGCCACCGCCCGTCCCCGCACCGCGCCGCTGCCGGCT
>JAAGNO010009226.1:0-10591 GCA_033439905.1 Ceryle rudis | reverse complement strand
TGGACCCCTGCATCCTCTTCCACGAAGGCGGACACTGGCGGGAGCTTGTGGTACGCGCCACCACCCTTGGCCACACCACTCTTTCTCATAGCAGCTAAAATCCCATAGAGTCTGATATTTTCAGTGCCTTCATTTTGCTTTCTCTTTCAATCAGAGAGCTCTAACCTTTTTTCCATCTCACATAGGCTCACAGAATTAGTTAGGAGAGAAGGAGCCTCTGGAGGTCTGTGTTGCAATCTACCAGCAAAATTAAGGCTAACTTCTGCTTAAATTGCACAGGTCTGTAAAGCCCAGCTGAGGGTGTCCCAGAGTAGATATCCTCTCCTGAAAATGTTTTCCCTAATATATTTAAATAGATTTTGTCCTTGCTGCAATGCATCTGTTGCCTCTCATCCTCTTCTAGTACCCTTTTCAAAAGATTGTGGCTCCATCTTTTCTCTAATCCCCCATTGAGGCCCCTGAAGATAGCAAGGGGATCCTTGCTCATCTTCTCTTCCCCAAGCAATATATAAGCCCAGTCTTCACACTCTGCTTGTGCACACGGTGCCCCATCCCTCTAATTGTCTTAGTGGTCTTTGCTGAACTTGCTCTAGTATGTACTGGGTGGGACCCAAACTGGTCCTTGTGATGTGATGCGGTTTCAAAAGTGTGTGTAGAAGGTTTTACATGCCTCTGCTTAATTAAGTAACAATTTTTCTCTCATCCTTCATCTCCCTGGGAAGCAGAAGGATTTCTCCCACTGCTCTACCCTGCCAAATCAGCTAAGCTGTTAGCAGCGTGGGTTGCATTCACGGCCTTCCTAAGAAGGAAAACAGAACATGACAAAATGTGTTATATTTTTTTTTCCCTGTACTTTTGACAGTTCAGTGCAGTTCTGTGATGCTGTGCAATCGTTCCTTCTGGAAAGCTCACAATGGTGGTGGGTCAGTGGGAAAGCATAGTATCTGTCTTTGCAGATTACAGGGTTGTTTGAGCCATCCGAAACTACAAGTCCATCTGAAGGCTGCTCTACATCTCCTGCAAGCCAGAGGGTGAAGCCATGAGGAACTTTCTTGACTGAGCACACTCCTCTCTTCCTCTCCACTAACCTAAGTGACAGACTCTGTTATGTCCAGACAAGAAATTAAGTATCTGACATTGGCTTAGGAAGGTTTTTGTTGCAACTGAATTTCACTGGGTGAGTTACAGAATCATTGGAGCTGGAAGGAACCTCTAGAGACCATCTAGTCCAACCCCCCCACCAGAGCAGGTTTGCGTAGAGCACATTACACATCATTGTATCCAGGTAGATTTTTAGTATTTCCAAAGGAGTTCTGCAGGTGTGATCCAGTGCATGGTCAGGAGTGGTTTATGCTTCTGCATTACTTTGAGTTTATCTGCAAGCTGCAATTTAGATTTAAATTTAGTTTTAGACTGGATATTAGAAAAAAGTTCTTTAATATGAGGGTGATAGATGACTGGAATGGGCTGCCCAGAGAGGTGTTGGAGGCCCCATCCCTGGAGTCATTCAAGGTCAGGCTTGATGTGGCTCTGAGCAACCTGCCTTAGGTAGATGTCCCTACGTGTGTAGGGAGGTTGGACCAGATGACCTCTAGAGGTCCCTTCCAGCCTAAAACATTCTATGATTGCTGGTTTAAGGTACCAGATATTATTTGGGTTTTTTTTTGTTCCAGCAGGATGCTTTAGTGCATCAGTAAGGAATAGAAATTAATGCAAACATGCTATAATGACATTGTGCATCCTTCCCCAGCTAAACAGCACATCTGGATGTGGGATATAGAGTCCACTGGGTTCACTGCAGGAATATTGTACTCTAGCCAATGGTGATGCTAAGTGGATTACTCACCTGCTTAAGGTTAATTATATAGCTAAGTCTTTATCTGGGCCAGGCCTGTTTGCAGGTGATAAATCTGTCTGCAGGTAACCAATGAAGGTAGTGCAAAACTGAGGATTATTTCCTAAAGGTATTAAGTGTCTTTCAGCTGGGATGGCTTATGAGAAGGGGATCTTTAAACCTGTCACTGACTTCTCAGCTTGTCCATGAGGATTTCAGAGCTGGTTTGGGATTCAGTATCGATGGTTCCAGACTTCAGCCAGTGTCAGCTGCAGGGTCTGAGGGATGTTAGCCAAACACACAGTACCACCTTAGAGCATCCTCCATGCTATTGTGCTGCTGATAATGGTGGGAAGGCTTCTGCTACTGGTCTAAAGAATGCTCTCTTTGCTTTCTGCAGGCTGTGCTGCCCACCTGACCCAGGGAAGAAGCTGGCAAGAGAGCCATTTGTTCCCACATTGGCTATACCTTTTGACACGTTTCCTCATACTGTTCCTTGTCAGGTGGTGCTGCTGTTTACTCGCTGACAAGGTGCCTGTTCTGAAAGCTTGGGAAGCAACGTCTACTGTCCTGAAGACTGGAGTTGATGTACTTTGGATTTTAACTTATTTTCTTGAAAATTGTATACAAATAAATAATTCTGCTTTTGCTCTTACTTTGGGTTGCCTAACTACACTGTTCTGTAAGGGAACAGTCGGATTTCTGGGGTGAAAAGATTCTCTGTAAATTTCATCACCCTTCCCTCCCCTGCAACCGTCTTCTTGAGCTGCTGATTAAAGCAGGCTGGAAAATACCCTCTCCCTGGTATTGTGAGTTTTCACCATCAACATGTGAACATGAAGTGCTAAAATCCACTGTATTTTCTGATACTGCTATACCATTAGTTCTCTTGCTTCAGTGATATCTCAGGTGTTTTTCAAGTTGATAGTGAACTTGCTGTGAAGAAACTAGAAATCTTCATGCTTCACTGGGAAAATGTTGAATTTTGGGGTCAGGGGAATATTTCCTGTATAAACTTCCAAAACCAGTATTGAACCACTGTGAGACACAAGTAAGATGGAGGCAATGAGAAAGTTTGGGTTTTTTTGTGTGTGTGTGTTTTTTTGTTGTTGTTGTTGGGGTTTTTTTGGTGGTTGGTTGTTTTTTTTTTTTTGCTTGGTTGGAGTTTTGTTTGTGGTTTTTTTTGTTTGTTTGGTTGGGGTTTTTTTGTATAAAATGAAATTAATAGATTTTGGTATCTCTCCTTACACACCTGCCCCCCCCTTATCTGCTAGTGCTTGCTGATACCTAAAATTATGAACTGCTCTGTGAAAATGACAGCAGCAGCAAGTTATTTCCTCATCAGGTTGCCCTGCAACAGCTAATTCAAAGACATGATGTGTTGATATCTATCTTGCCATGCTCACTGACTGGCAAACTGTGAACCTTAATGTTATATGAAATTCTCTCTAGCTCTTCAAAAGATGGAGCTGCTACAACCTGAAGGTAAGTTTGAGCGAGCAGAGCTCCCTTCTGTTTTGTGAACTCCACATTGATTTGAGCTCCTTGTATTTTTACTTTTTTTTTTTGTATTTTTGTTTTAATTTTTTGTACTGAGGTTACCTTTTGGTTTATGCTGGTCATCTAGGCTAGACCAGTAGCAGAACACAGTTTTGTACTCCTTTAGAGGCTCTTGTTTTCAGTTGATAGTGAGGGATGCAGTTTTCCAACAGTTCTGTTTTGTATAATGATACCTTGGCTTCTTGATGTGACATCTGAATGCATTTCTGCTTAGCCTGGCTATGCTTTTGTCAAAAGGAAATTTGGTGTAAATTAGAAGGGGAAAGACAATGACTTTAAAACAGAGAGTAACAGAGGAATCAGGAAGCATTTCCACTAGGCTGTGGAGAGCTGGACAGGACAGGTTTTTATCTGCAGTGGTGGAGAGTGGCACAGTGGCCTCACCATTCCTTTTGGGCATCAGGTTCCAGGAGAGCCACAGGGGCAGTATATCTTATTTGCTTTTCTGAGGCAAATATACTAAGGAATATGTTATTTGCTGTGTATTAGTGTCTGAGCATCTGAAACTAAAAGCTTCCTATGCATAAGAGACCTCCAACCACTTTTCCTCCGTAGCAGGTTACTCCCGTGCCCTCTGCTCACACGTCCTCATTTTCCAAATAGTGAGCAACTGTGCTATGTGTTTGGATGCCATCCCACATGCCTGGAACTGGCTCAGATTCAGCTTTCTGTGGGTAATTTATGGAACGTGTAAGGAAACAGAGGACTTGCAGGTAGGAGTGGTGAGAATGCAGGTGCTAGAGCTGCCTGGCTCTGTCTGCATGGCTGCAGGGCATTAGGACCCAGAGGTTGCTGAGTGGAAGAAGCTGAATCCTACTCCCGCTGTCAGCCGTGCTGCTTCTGCAGCTTTATTCCTCGCCTCCTTCAATGGTGACTGACTACCTCCTGTGCGGGCTGGCAGCCAGAGCAAGAAGGCCTCACTAGGACTTGTTCCTGACAGCTCCATGGCATCTCCCAGGACTATCACCATCATTGCCCTCTCGGTGGCCCTGGGGCTCTTCTTCGTCTTTATGGGAACCATCAAGCTGACCCCCCGGCTCAGCAGAGATGCCTACAATGAGATGGTGAGTACAGCAGTGGCAGCATGGAGGGAGACAGATTAGGGCTCTCCCTTCAACCTTGCAGCAGAAGCAGTGTTTGCAGAGGGGGACTGCTCTGGTGCCCTGAAGGATGGGCAGGAGTGGTAAAAAGCTTATCTGTTTTATTTGATGGACACAAAGAGAAACAAATAATACACAGTGAAACAAATAATATGCAGTGCCAAGGATATATTGTCAGCCCTCACGTGGGCTCCCTCTGAGCCTGTGCCTGGAGAAATATCTCGTGGATAAGGATGGGGAGGGAAGGTAAGGAGGATGAGGTATCACAGCACACTGATGCCTGCAAAAGATGGGGACACAAGGGTCTCTGAAAGACAAGGTCTGAAAAAGTGCAAGTCTTGTAGCAGGCAGGTACAGCTGATCCCTGGGATCAGGTACAGCTGATCCCAGGTACAGCTGGACCTGGGATAGAAAAAGCAGGTGCTTGCTTTAGCAACTAGATGATCATCCTAAAAATTCTGTGCTTTAAAGAAAGAATAATGACACTGACTCTTCCTACTTCATCAGACTTGTGCAGGGATTAATTAATGACTGTGAAAGGTTGGAGATTTTCAGCTGGTAGAAGGTATTATTATTAGTAACCTTATTATTCTCTTTAGCCTGGGAAATGAGCCTCTCCTCTTAGCTAATGGGAAAATGGCAAGGAGAGGAAGAAGTCAATTTGTGCCTTTCTCAGCTGGTGAACTGGTTTGTCCATCTCTCTGCCCAGGGCCAACCCTACTGCAGAGCTTTGCCAGCTGCAAGGTGCAGTCGGGCGAGGGACAGGCTGCCACATTTTGCTTCCTTGCCTATGTTTGTTTATTCTCTTGTTGCCCCCCCCTTACATTTATAGCTGTGTCTGAAAAGTGTTGGTATAATTTTTGCAACCCTTTAAAAAATGGTGCTGGAAGTTTCCAGCACATTCTGTTCTATTTTGTTCTCTGCCTTTGCTCCACCTGCCCAGACACTTTTCCTTACTTCTCAAGAAGTAACATCTGAATCACAGTGCCTCATCTATGGATCTCATAGAGAATAATTACCAAGTAACTCAGGAGCAACAGACTGAGATAAAATGCCCAGAAAACAAAGCTCTTAGGCTTATGCTACATAAGGGACAGAAAAAAGCACTGAGACTTTAGAAGTGTTGCGAAATCCTTGCTCTGTAAAGTGTTTCACTTCCCTGTCCCTTACTATTTTACCAAGAGTCAGGCCTACAGGTAGGAATACTCTTGTTTTTACAAAGAGAAAGAAGAGCTATTTGGATATTACACAGCACCAGCATTCTTAATAACACGTACTGCAACACATTCATGGCTCACTCGGCTTTTATGCTTTTGCTGTGCTGCATACGAGGATGGCCTGTCATACAATGGAGACATTTAATGAAAACCTGATCTTGCCAATTGATAGGCATGGCTTCTTTCTCTGAGCAAAAAGAGAATCTCTGTTATCTATCTACAATGCAAAACTTGCAGTTTTTCATTCTGCAAAAAACCAGACACACTAGTTTGTCTATTAAAATACCTGAAGTACTTGAGTACTCTAGGACATGCTGATAGCACATTTGTCAAAAAATACAGCTTTTTAATGAAATGTTTAAAAATACTCTGCTCTGAGGTTTTATTCACTGCAGGTTTAAAATGCATCTTTACAATGCATTTTCTTAAAATAAATGTGTCATGAGATCTTCAATTATTTAGTAGCAAAAGTGACAGTGCTGTATATTTTTAACTACATGTGAAGTGTCAGCTTCTCTTAGAAGAAGCAGCAAAATTCACAGATAAATGAGGAAGTTCTGTGTGCCTGTAGTGCGGGTTTCCAAAATCACATGGAAGTAAATCTACAGTATGAGCAGCGCCTGTGAAAGCTGAGTGAGTTTCCATTTGCCTCTCCCTGAAGAAAGCAGAGAACACAATGGCAAGAATATCTGCAGAGATAGTATACTCAAGTGTAAGTGAAAATAATTTCAGTGTCTACAAACTAGGAGCTTTATTAAAAGATATAAAAAAAGGAAATACTTGATTGGAAATGAAAAAGTAAACAAACAAAACCAATAAACCCACAAACAGCTGATATTGAAATGCAAGAACTTGAATGTGTATAAGGACAGAAGCTGTTTCTTCCCTGAAACAATATAAGACAGCTGCATAAGGATGTTGAATCTTGAAATTTACACTGCTTCTAAATCCAGCATAAACCAGGGAGCAAAGGATGTCAAATGTCAGCTTGCTTTCATTTGAGGAGAGAAAGGATCATAAAAGTATGTAAGCATGGGATAGGATTGGTGAATCTCAGCTTTGATGCATAGTCCTGTACTAAGATTGTACTGTCTGTAAACACTGGGATACTCTAAGTAAAAATGTCTGGTTTTACTTCCTGTGCCTTGACTTTGCAAGGAGTAGGTTTGTAATTTAATTATAAAGGACAAGCTACTATGAGGTACTTTTTTTGTAATATGGTTCTGCATTGCTAATCCTAGTAATTGTAACTTCACATTTCAGGAGAAGGTATACCTGGCCTGGTCCTAGCTCCAAAGACTGGCACTAGGTTGCAGAACTGCTTTCCAGCAAAGACACAGCAGCTTTTAAGGGGGATTGCACATTGATGGTATAGATTGGCATCCTCCAACAGATGCTTTAGGGGTACAGATTGGATATTGCACCAGAGGTGTTTGTGAAGACTGAAGTGATCTTTAGATCGTATTGCGCATCAGTCTATTTCCTTTGCCTTTACTTTCTCACATTATGGTGTTCTACGCTATTACTGCTTGATTTCAGAAACGAGCATACAAAAGCTACGTGCGGGCCCTCCCCATGCTAAAGAAGATGGGAGTCAGCTCCATCCTTCTCCGCAAGAGCATTGGTGCACTAGAAGTGGCATGTGGCATTGTCATGACACTGGTGCCTGGTCGCCCCAAAGATGTGGCAAACTTTCTCCTCCTCCTCCTTGTTCTGGCTGTGCTCTTTTTTCACCAGCTAGTGGGGGATCCACTCAAGCGTTACGCACATGCCCTAGTCTTTGGGATCCTACTTACCTGTCGTCTGCTGATTGCCCGCCAGCCTGAGGAGCAGCCACCAGAAAAGAGGATCCTGTCAGTGAATGGGGATGAGCAGCCACTCATCCATGAAGCACCTCCTGAGAAAGGCAAAATGAAGGTATCCTAGTTGTGTGAGAAATACAGACCCTCGAGGCAGCTCTCTCCAAGATCACCCAGCAAATGTGGGTTTTATTTACCTATTTATATTTTTTTGCCTGTCTAAATAAAGTTGCACTTGGGGTCTGAGAGACACATGGTATGTCTACACTGTAGTCTTGCTTTTGCTGCTGCCCTGTAATATAGAAAAATACAAGTTAGCTTTCACCAGGACAGCTTGGAGGCAGCTGACAGCCTGGCTGCAGTAGCACTGGCCTCAGCAGGGGTTGCGAAGACTTTGGCAGATACTCATGCTAACTCAGCACTGCAGCAGTGGGGAGACTAGTCCCTGAGCATCAGCCCCTCACACCATGGAAGTTGAAACCTAGCCTGGATTCACTAGTGGTACACGTCACTCTCAACAACAACAGCTGGGTAGAATGTAACCAGTGTCCCTGTGCCAGCTGGTGCAGCCCCATCCACAAATCTGCATTTCATTTTCTACAGTCAAGGGGGTAAAAGGACCCTACGGAGCATAAAAATGCTGTATGTTGTATTTGAGAGAGGGATCCTTTAGACTTTGCTGCTTCTCTGCACAGTCTTTTATTTGGACTTGTTATGCAGGGAAAACATGGGATGCACTGTTTGCATCTTCCTTGACTTCCACACTTTGCAGAGGCTCTAAAACTGGGACAGTGGCCTGATAACAGTATTTTTTTGCCTGCTTCATGTGAGGCAGTGGAATCTCTCTTTACCCCTTGTGGTGCAGAGTAAGGATCCTGAGTGAGGGGATGGGGAACACAACTTCCGAAGAACTCCAGAGTATCTGTCTGCAATTGGCAAATAGCACTATGCTCCCTACTTCCTTGCAAGGCAAAAAAAAAAAATCTATTTTTTCCACAACTACTGCAACTTTATAGAATTGTGGGTTTTGCTGATAGATGAGAGTCTGAACACATCCAGGTACCTCACTGTTCATCCCACATCCAGCTTCAGTGAGCTGGGGGAAGTCCTGTCACCAGAGCCTGAATCCCTGTGTGTTGTATTGGAAATTTTATGGAGTGTCATAAGAAGTATGTGTTACCTCTGAGTTTGTTTCTTTGGTGTTAGTCAGTTTTCAATTTTTCCTTATTTTCTTAATTATTCATGAAAATAAACTTTTTGAAATTTGGAGAAAAACATCTCAACAGAAACAAATTTCTTCTGGAGACATGTCTGAAAATATTTTTCCTGTGCTCCAATACTGCACCTAAAATGGGCAGAATCATGTCAGGGGAATTTCAGAAACCAGATGGAAGCCACCTGAACACTACTGGGATACATATAAATAACACAGGCATTTGAACATTTTCACGAAACAAGAGTCAGATAAATTTCTGCTTCAGTACAATGTGCCAGCAAGAAAGGATATTAAAAGTCCAGTAAAATGTTGGTATTATCTCTATAAAAATTGATACATGTTCACATGTAGTAGATCCAGTTTTCTTAAGTAGGCTGCTGAAACAAATGTAGTCCCAAATACATATGCTGAAAAATCTTCCTCCTAGAGCCCCAAAGACGACTAATTATCTCTTATGTGCAGCCTGAAGAAAAGAAACTACCAACAGGCCACCTTTCTTAGACAATTGTTCATCTTTTACAGACTACCTCAAGGTTATCCCAAATGTATATAGAATTTGCTTTACTTCCTGAAAGACATTTAATCTACCATGCCCTCACTCAAGTTATTACTTTTTAATTCAATATCAAATAAAAATGCCAACTCAAAGCCACACTATGGTGCGTATTCCTAGGCAAGGTACTCAAGACTTAGTTGCTGCAACCTTTTCACCGGCTGCCCCTCACATTTGTATCTAACGTGGTGACCTCTGGAAACAAGTTTGCATTTCTTTTGTGATGTTCTTCACCAAAACATGTATAGATGCTGTAATAATGAATGTAAAATATTCTGCGGAGGTAATGCATGGCCCTGTAAAAAACTCAGACTGTGAATTCTGAAAAATGTTCCCCTCTTTTCACATTTGCAACAGTATAAATTATTGACCCACAGCAGTGGCTATGTGTTATTACAGAGAAAGCCAAGACTATTAGATTCTAGTAACAAGAGCTATGTATTTATCTGTATAGTGTTGACTTCCAGCACTGCCCCCAAGCATTAGCAAACTATTTTGGGAAGCTACCAGTCATCTTTGCTTACTAGAGATGATGAGATACCAAGAACTGATATAGACCTTTTGTAAGAGCATCAAGATTTACTCTTCCTATTTCTCCCCCAACACTTTTCTTTTTATCTCCAAGCCCGTGATTTCATTCCCGTCAAGTTTATCCAGTAGCTGCCGTGGCAGGCATCTTCGAGCGCCACTATTTTCCCGGCTGCAGCCTGCTGCGGAGGTGGGGGTTTCTCAGCGAGGTGCTTGATCGGCGCTGTCCGGCGTGCAGGGCAGAGCTGCGGACTACCCGAGGGCTCACCGGCATTGCAGGACCTGCCTGGGGACCCTGCCTACCTATTAAAAGCGGGATGAAAATAACCAGCATGCATCACCGGCCCTATTCAATGTCCAGCCACCTACGCCCCACGACTCCGAGGCGCTCCCAGCTGCCCTCCCCTCACACCGCTGCCGAGAAACTGCGCATGCTCAGACCCGCCCGGGGCGGGGCGCCGCCATTCTCATCCGCAGCGAGCGGCGCTGCGCATGCGCTTGGGGGGGAGGCGGTGACGTCGATGACGATAACAGAAGAGGAGGCGGCGCAGGCGCGTCTATTGTCCCCCTGTGGTGGGCAGTACGCAGGCGCAAGCTGTGGGCGCGGATTTTTGAACTGCAGGGCGGTTGGAACAGGCGCTGGTGGGAGGTAACTGGGGCTGTGGCCGTGGGCCTCCGCAAGGCAGCCCACCTCCATGTGTCCCCCTCCCCCCCCCCCCCCCCCCCCCCCCCCTCCCCCGCGAGGGGGCTTTTTGCTCCGCCCCGGGGGGCTGAGTGCCGCGGG
>JAAGNO010009225.1:17607-36417 GCA_033439905.1 Ceryle rudis | reverse complement strand
GAGAAGAGAAGAGAAGAGAAGAGAAGAGAAGAGAAGAGAAGAGAAGAGAAGAGAAGAGAAGAGAAGAGAAGAGATCACTGACTACAGAGTGCTTTCCTAGATTTCTAAGTTTAATTCGTTCTTAGCAGCAGTCTCAGCATAGTTTGTTACACAAACATTGCCCTTTTACCATTATAAGCTTCAGAGTGAACATTTCCATAAGAAGTTCCAGCTTCAGATCACCCAAGTAGCAGACACTGACATCTGCTTGCACCTGACACTGTCAGAGGTAGATTTCTTGACTCTGCTACTAACGTTTTGCTCTTGCAAAACACATCAGAGGAGGGTAGAAAGGATGGGGCCTGGAAGAGGAGAATTCCTGGTCCCAGCCTACAGCAAGTCAAATTGGGCAGGGTCCCAATCTCCATCTGAGCTGTAACTAATTTTTCACTCTCTTTTTCTGCCTGTCTCTGACCCAGCATTAGTACAGCACCTTTAACAAGATTAATAGCACATGTTTTACATCTGCTAATCTGAAAGAAACACACACAAGGCTCATCAACCCTTTTATTCTTCTCTCTCCTCCTCCCACCATGCCAGATGTAGTAAGTCTTGTAATTGATCCAGAAAGATTTTTGGGAGTTCTCTACCCTTTACTAAAACCTGCCCTAGATCATCAATGGGTTACAGCAACAACCATCACCGTCTCCCCTGTCATTTTATATGAATGTCTAAAGTCATACTGACAATGCTTGAACAGGCCAGTGTCACAGCACTAGGAGTCATACAGATGTGTAACCTTATCCCACCCCCAAAGCTCATCCACCTTTCACTTGCTGTATTTCTTCCAGGAAAATGTATGACATTAACTACAATTTTAGTTAGCCAAAATTCAGAAGATGTGAGTAAAAAAAAAAAAAAAGCCACAAAACCTTTCCTTTAGGCAGTTAAATGATGAGAACCAACAGTATTCCCTATAGGATCACAACTGTGGGATCATAAGGTACATTCAACTTGCCTGACATAGCATCAAAGTTCAAGACAGCAACGAGCTGCTCAGATCTCCTGTGGAACTCATGTCAATTCTTGACTTTCTCAACAGGTGTAAAGATGTTGGGCTCTCACTTCAGTATCAGAAGGTCTGATTTAGGTACTTATTACATGTCATCTGAATATGGTCCCAGTCATCAAAACAAAAAAGTGTTACAAAACACACTAAAATATTCTTTCAAGTTTTCTCAGAAGCTTCCCTGGGAAAAAAAAAAAAAAAAGATGGTAAGTAAATGAACAAAGGCAATATGAAGCAATCTGCCCCTGAGGGAGAGCACTCCACTCCAGTGAGCAGCAGACACAGCCCACGGCAAGAGGTGCTGCTACAGTACGACCCAGTGACCCACAAAGAATGCCATGAACAGCAAGAGCTTGTCAAAGCCAGCCTGCTAATGGAAAATGGTTTCTTCCAAAACAGAGTTGCTTGTCTTTTTATGAGGTATAACATAGGAAAGTCATAACACTTATTATAAAAAAAAAAAAAAAAGGCTGACATATATTTGCAAAAACATCTCATACTTATTTAATGCTATTCAACACATATATGAGACTTACATAAATCCATTTTTTCCTCCTATCTTCCTTCTGTGGTGAGCTTCTGATTTCTCTTATGTTTAACAAAGGCACTTAGTCTATCCATGGTGGACAGAGGAAGGCAGCAGATGGTAAATGCAGGAACCATACATGAACCTTGCCTTTCATGAAAGACATGGGCAGACAATGAACTGGCCTCTGTGATGGGTTGATGTTAGATGAGGGAATGGTGTGGGTAATACTCAGGGGAGATACAATACGTTTTGTTCTCTATTTCAGCATCCATTGTAGGGTCCTCTTTCTATGGCTTGAACATAGTCTTTCCCCTCATTTTTCACCGAACTCTCTCAATGACATTATTCAGCTGAAACTTCTTATATGCTTTACACGTGAGATTTTAAGAAATCAAAGCTCCCATCAAGACAGGGAATAAAAAAATCAGCCTGGGAATCAGTGGATTATTACTCAGGATGATTCATTTAAGACAACACAGTTAAGTTAAATAACTATTTTAAGATGCTATGATTCAATTTGATCTCAATTGCTTCTTGTTGAACTTGTAACCTTTCACTCCACCCTCTCCCTCTTGGGCCTGCTTTTACTGAAGTCACTTGGATTGCTGCCATAACATATACAAGCTGCATGCAGTGGTGTAGAAAAAGCAGTACAGAATGGTTGTGTGATGGAAGAATTTGGCATCCTTTTCAAGGAGAAATAGAATAGTCACTAACTTGTCATTTGAGTTTTTAGAAGCCTCCCCCCCGCCTTCTTCTCAAATCTTCTATCAAATACAAAAAAAAAAAAAAAAAAAAAGGAAAAAATAATCTTGATTTAAATATACTGTTTCTAGAATCACAGCTTTTGCTGGAAGTAACATTTCAGGTCTGGAATAATAAACATGCCAAACTCAGGAATTAAGTTCACTAGCATATGTGAAGGCTAATATAGCCTCTCTCCACACTTGGTTTGCTGCCTCTTAGTTGGTGCCATGAAATAAATTGCTCAATTTCAAACACTGTCATAATTTTTACTTAAACATTGCAGAAATCAAAGGCAGAAACACCAGAGGATCTCAGAATTCTATTATGTGGGTCCAATTTCTACATCTAATAGTAGTTTGGTTTAAGGGAGATCTTCCTTCCCTTAGCTTCCTACTGATAGCTTCCATTAGAATTCAGTAAAGAAGCCAGAGAAAAAGTCAATCACATTGAGCTAAATCCTTATTCACATCTCTAGATGTTTGTTCTTTGTACTCAAACATTGATTTCTAATAGCATCATCTTAAGAAATATCAAGGATTTAAGCATGGAGGTATGAGGAAGGCTCTTCACAGAGGTGTAAATATCCAGAGAAGGAAAAGTATTATATGTAAAAAATAAAAAAGTATCTCCATGCACAAAGCAAATGAGAATTTCCCAGCCTTCACAACAATTCACACATACCAGTCTTGTGAGAGATGGGAATGTACTCCATGAACAGAACTATTTAACCATATAGATTTAACATGGGGTAGAAAAGGAATGAAAGGAAAACTAGTACTCTGTAGTTGCTTCAATGAGATTATTTTGATGTAAAATGGAAATGAGCATTTCTTTCAGCACCTCTGAGCACAGAGACAGAGGTCTGGTTTGAAAGAAGACACTTTATGTAACAATTTTTTATGTTACTTTTAAGTGGGTAAGTAAGACTGACCCAGCCTTCTCTGTCTCACTAAGTCTCACTAAGTCCTCACCACACCTCATTTGCTTGGCAAATATAAATAAATAATGTTGTTTTCTAAATACTAAAGGAAGCCAGAGAAAGAATTATGAGAACTTTAAACCACAGCGCAAAACTTAAACAGCTAAACAGTATTAGAACATAAACAGCATGCAGAGTAGTAAAGGTCTTTGACTTTAGCGCAACCAGCAACATAATTTAAAGAAATCCAGTGAGCTGGAAGACACTCACATGAGTGAAAATTACAGACTGAGAACATACGTGAGGGAGAAGGGGTGTCAAAGAAGAAAATATTGTAGTACAGTGCTCACTATTTAGTATTTATAATCTCACTTTACCTAGAATAATCCCAGCTCCACATGATGCCATCTACATAAAAGGCTTTAAGTAACAGCATGTTGGATCACTACACAGCTTCCAGGTATCTTAAACTTATCCCTGCCTCAAAATATGCATGAAGCAGCAATTTAATAGGTGATTGTTATTCTAGATTCACAGGTCCCAGCAGGCTCATTTCCTTTCAGCTCTTCAGCTGTCCCTTTTAGCTACACCTTGACATATCCCTCAGCCAAGAGGGACAAGTCTGATCATCTGTTCTGTTCTCCTGGATAAGGCAATCCAATCATTCCATCTTACCTGGGAGCTGAACTGCACACCCCAAATTCTTCACAGGGGCAAATCTTCCAAAAGCCTAGTATTCCCCCATTAGCTAAAGCATCTCTGGGCTGTGCATTGCTGTTCTGCAACCTGCACTACACAGAATTCATCTAATACGGTTAGTAAACTCTCTTAAGAAACTGCATAGAAAGTTTATAAATGTGCTGATCTTTATCCCTCCAGCACCCCATAGTAGTCAAAACCACTCAAAGCAGTACTGCCTATCCCACAACAGATGGCAACTCTGTGTCCCAAATAAAAAAGACTATGTAAAAGTTAAAAAACAAACCAAACAAACAAATCCAGAATAATAAAACCCAACCAAGCCATTGATCTGATATATTCTGGCTATTCTAACTGCATTCAGTTCTAATTTCACCAAATAGACTGTGAAGATAGGAGGACAAGGCTTTCATTTATACATTTTTCATCTTCCTGTTGGCACATATGATAAAGCCACTCTTGATTGCAATTGTCATTCTAGGAAATGTAGATCCTTAAGACCTCAGAACACATTTTCCAGTGCAATATCTAAGAATCTGAATTGCAGAAGTTAGCACTGAGAATTGGGGAAAAAAAAAATAAGCTCTGACACTGGTAACTGGGAAAAATAATACAACCTTACCACAGATGTTATTATTACTTAGCAATTAATGGATAGAACACAAAAATTTTGGGCACAGTTTACTTAATGCAATCTTTTTTTTTTTTTTTAATGTCATCCATCTCCTTCATCTACTTAGGCACAAAACATCCCTACAAATCACATGAGCAGTCAGAATAATATTTTCCAGACATAAAATTAATGGCACTAGCTGGGTTTTGGGGTAATGGGCAGGGCTGAGACAGAGAAAATGCCAGTACCTCTTAGAGCACCTTCTGTTCTAAATTAATACCCAGGACTTCCTAGGATACTTGATGCACCAAGAGCCATAAAGGTAATTCATCCTTTCTGACTGCTGCTGTCTCCAAGGCTGTAGCTGCTTTCAGCAGGATGGCATTTATTTTTTATCAGACAGGAACAACCTTTTCAGTTAAACTTTTGCCTACCACAGGACCTGATCTTGTGAAGTGGTGATCAATCTCTGCAAGGTGACAGACTAATCCCAAAGGAACAAAGAAGTATCTCCACTTGGCATATTAGAACTTGAAGTTTCAGTTGTGATCTTGCAGGTCTTTTACCAGGCAGACAGTCCATTTTGATGACTGAATTGCATAAACCTTCCTTACATCACTGAGCATGGATACTCATTTGGCCCCAGATCCTGCTACTCATCAGACACTTATTCTAGCAATCAAAACCTATCCATATTACTTCATCGACAATCTGGATCAGCAAATATATACTACTCATCAGAGAAATTTAAGAATGCTGACTGGAAAATAAGGCAGATTTTTTTATCATTTCTTAGCTTCTTGCCCATCAGAGGTGTTTTTTTCACCATATTGGTAGTTTTCCAATTGCTGATCTGTTAAATACATTTGGAAAAGGTTTTTTGTTGTTTTCTTTTTTCTTCTTGAAACAGTCACTTTGGCAGAATTTCACTACAAAAATTTTCATTGGTTACTAAATTATTTTCCTTATATAATTATTTCTTACCTTTCACTGCCCTCCTCAAATTGTTTAACTGTAGTAACAGGTTATACTTCACCGTAGACTTGAAGAATATATATCACAAAACCTTACAGAATCTGTCTACCTTCTGCATTCACCTTGAACCACTGTCCCCCATCACCCTGAAGAAAAACCTGACCTTCCCTCCATGCCTACGTAAATCTTTGCTAACAACTCTGCTTCACCTAACTTACATCTTGACATTTCATAGACTACTTAATACTTCTTTGCCTACAAGTGAATGACACGGTCAGTTTAGAGAGCTCAGTATTTAATCCACCTTGCAGCACCACAGGCTGAGGAAAGGCTATTAATACCCATGCTTTTGCATGCACAGTTATATAGATATAAAGCTCCCTAAACACATACAGGATTACAGACAAAAGCACCCATTATAGGATGCTATTGCAGAAAGACTTACAAGAACAGGCTTTCTCCCCAAGGATTCAGAAAGCAGACAAAGAGGACAGTAGGCACAATGAGGGCAGCCGTCTCTAAGAGGTGAAGGGAGAAAACTATAATTAGCTGTTTTGAGGGTGCTTCTAGATGTTACCATAAAATTTAAAGGGATAGAACTAGTAACACCATGCTGAAGGAATGCTTCTGCTGAA
This sequence comes from Ceryle rudis, assembly GCA_033439905.1. Lineage (NCBI taxonomy): Eukaryota > Metazoa > Chordata > Aves > Coraciiformes > Cerylidae > Ceryle > Ceryle rudis. The sequence goes on along the minus strand of JAAGNO010009225.1, from coordinate 30,252 downwards.
GGAAGAAATGGTTGTCAGAGGAGACAAGAGTGTGTAACAAAGTCTTAACTTCATTACACATCCTAAAAAATGGCAGTACTGATTCTCGGGATATACAAAGGTGAACAGTAGACACAGCAGTAAATTCTGTATATTTCTTTGATTACCTCCACTATGATGTAATTTTTTCCCATTATTTTTATTATGGCTGTGTTTAGACACTTGAATATGATTTACACTTCTGGAAAGAACCTGTGACAAAATCAGTGGCACTACTTCTGCCTTCTGCTTTTTATGGAAAGCCTTTTCCTGTAGGCACATTCTGAGAATATCTATCAGGAGGGGGAACTGTTTATCTGTAGTTGAGCAGGGACCCTCATGTCTATTACAGCTCCTTAAACTTCCTATCACCAACACAGTTATAACTAGCTTAAGCACATCTACCTCTGTGAATTATGTGATTTATCAGGTGGCAGTCTCCTCCAGGTCATTCACAAAGGTCTTAAACAGGACAGTGCCCAAATGTAGGAAAAGTACTTAATATTCCTTCCCATTTTTGCCATTGATGGTTCATGAGAGTAGACAAGGGAATTTGGGTATTTTTGGATTTTTTTTATTATTGTTTTTTTTCAAAAGCAGACATAGGCTTCTCGTTCTCAAAATACTCTGTCTTTTGCTTATAAACTCAAACACAGTGATTTGCAACCACAAAAGCACAGAAGAAAAAGCCACTTCTGGCCCAGACCCATTCCCACTCAAAGCTCTGTCCCTGATCTTCCTCTGGGCACCTGCCTGAAGCACTCTCGTGCAATGAAAAAGGCTATTGGCTTTATGTTTTAATTTAGTCTTCTCATATATCTTCTATGAAGCCACAAAAGTGCCTTTTTAATTTTTAAATCAGGTAGAAAATCACCATCTTGACTCCAGGGTAAAGGATGAAATATCAAAAATATCAGTATCCACCTAAGTAATTTTTAATGAATTGAGCCCATTGTCCAACAACAAATGAACTTGTCCCTTCAGTGGAGTAATACAATCTAATCTGTTCTTATTTTTGGATTAATTTCAAAAACTGTCTGTCTGTATTTGAGAGCTTTCTCTTCTCCTTCTACGTGCAATTTTTCTTTCTCAAAATAAACTTTAAATTATATTTTTAACTTCCTTTCCAATTTCTTCTTGGGGGAAAGATTTCTTACTCTAAAACGCCTATAACTAAACAAAGAAATCCTTGCCAATGTGTAGTTTCATTTGCATTTATCTTACAGAAATATAAATGGTGTATTTTCTTGTCCTGTCTTGAAACACCCAGGCTCTGAGGTAGCCGATACATGGGTTCTACTCCAATATATATATATTTTTTTTAGCACCTGGACCATGCCATCCTTTCACCCTGTAGACCTTCAGGAAAGTAGAAGAAAGACACTGATGTTGTAATATTCTTCAAAAAATATCTAGGGGGTACCCTTCATTTATACAGGGAGTTAATCTGGAAAGTTTAGGCTCCTTTTTTTCTATCTATATTAAAGCTCAAATAACACAAATAAATACATATTTTAAGTGTTAAATTATGTGAGTCATAAAAGACTTAAAAGATAAACTATATTTTAAGCCTGTCTACTCTCATGAACCTTCTTATTTTTCCTGTCACATCACAGTTCATGACAAATTCCTTTGTCTCCTTTTTATGATATGCAGCTATTCCTGGTTCTGGTCACCCATTGCCAGATTCTGATCTCAGTAACATTGGTGTAATTCCAGTGTAACTCCAGAGTGGCCCCCAGTGTCTGGATGAAAGTCTAATACTCCTGGTTTGATCCAGATAAAACAGTAGTAATGCTTGCTGGCAGAAGGCAGCATTTTTGTGGATTTGACAAGGACTGTAACCAGACTTCAGACTGAGGGCAAACATGTATATCCATCTGTTGTCAAGACAATCTGCAGTCCCAGGGTCTGTTGGGTTTGGCTGCGGAGGGTCTGCTGTTAGTCCCTTGGGCAGGATTCATGGGGTATGTTCTCAGGATCCTGCACTCTGGCTTTCCACTGCTGTCTACTGCCATGGGACTGACCCCAGCCCCAATGCACTACATGAAAACTCCTTGAGCCAGCTCCTCCCTCTTTGGCACAGGCCCTGTCCTACCCGTAGACAATCATCTCTTCCACACAGTTCTCTGCTGTGGGTTGAAGAGGTAGGCTGTGCACTGCAGCTGATGGGGACTTTTTCAAGATGTTGCAAGACATCATAGCATCAAATTATAGTATTATATACATTAAACAATACACACATTTACTCCAAACTATATCTTTGTGAGCTTTCTGACTCATTGATGGCACCATCCCATCACTGTCTATGGAGGCCAAGAGAAACAAAACCAGTTGTGCTCTGACTAAGCATCTTACTCTTCAAGGAATGAGCTACTGCTGGAGAAGACCATCTCATATTTTTTAATATGAGAAACTGGAACCTTCAACAAAAGCTAGTGGACCAATCTGAGTTGACATCAACAGTCTGGGACAAATAATAAAAATCTATTCTGTTCCATCCTGTCTTTTCAATGTCATACAACCCTTCCACTGTGGCAAAATGCTATTTACTATACCTAAAAGACCAATGATGTTTTTCCTAGTTGACACATCCACAGATTTGTCTCATTTATTGTGGTCTTTCGTCTTCTGTTATTTCTCCTACTTACTGTTTTGTGCTTCACAAAAGTCTTTTCAAACATCTCCCTTTACTGACTTATCTGCTGAAATTTGCTTCTACTCAACCTCCGGATCAGATTCCATTTCAAACTAAGAATTATGTTATCTTGACTCTTAAACTGCAGTACCTGCTTGTCACTGTGCTGTTACTGCTCTTCAAATGGTTTTCATAACAAATGCAAAAGAATTATTTCCCTAGTATTCTATTTTCTTTCTTTAGTTATTGTATAATGTGGTACTCGGGCAAACGCAAAATGGTGCTCTAGTTTCCAGTCTGAAGGATAAAACTGTTTCCATTTGAGTTTGGCTGTATACACCAGTTCTGCCTTCAGGGTCCTCTCACAATTTGCATTTCCACCTAGATCCTTATTCTCCATGAGTTTTAACTGAAGTCTGTAACAAATTGTAATTTTTATCCATTATGTTTGTTGACCAGATGCTGAATGGACTCCTAACGAGTGAAGAAAATTGAGTTACTTATATTACTAGTACTTCTATGACAAATAAAATCAATATTAGAGTAATTATATTACCATAAACCAAGACCTTCCTGAATCTGTGGGCTGGCAGAGGAAATCCCAGGACACTCCATGCACATTATCCACATCTGTTATGTCTGTTCTTTTACCTGCCACCATAATGAACAGCAATAGCTGACAACCACTGGCTGCTCTGGCAAACCTTACCATGATCAGCAGGCCCATTACTCACCTGGGAATTGCACCCCTTGCATGTTTCAGCTCTGCTCCACAACATTTCATGAATCAAAGGCCTGATACAAACCTATTCCAACAAGTCTGAAAGGGAATGGCAAACATCACAGGAATGGCCCAAATTCCTGGCTAGGGTCTGAATTCGATATATCAGCCAGGGATTGGCCTGTAACTCTCATGCTAGGAACCATCTGTTCACATGCTCAACAAAAGCTGTGGGACTATGACAGCAGCAAATTCAAAATATTATCAAGCTTGAATACAGTCAAACTATATGTGTCCTCCTGCTCACACTGATTATTGCTTGAGTATCTATCAAATTACAGCAAGTGATCAAAAGATATCCAGTGCAACAGTTCTTATAACTACTGCCCTTCAAAAAGTGTGATGGACTCTTAAAACCAGAATCACACACAGGTCTTGTTACTGGATCCCTTGTTGCTCCTGTGCAGACATACATCGGTCTGGGAAAGAGTCTCTCATTTCTGGTGTCTTTGGAGCTCTTAAACTCTTTGCATGAATACAGGTCTGGCTGCTGCAGCTGTCTGGATTAGGTGCTTGCAATGTGCTCCACATCTTAAATCACTCCACAAGCCTGACTGTGGTCAGCAGATGACAGCCCAGTTCAGCTTGCACTGGAAGTCACTGGTGATACTAGCATTTAACATCTGTTTTGATTGTCCAGAGACAACATAAACTGCAGGGTTTTTCTGTAAATGCTGAATGGTATGGACTCTGATTACATCTTCCACTGAGGTGGTGCTGTGACCACTGCACTGGTCAATGTGGCCACATGATCTGAAGCCCCCACAGTTTAAAATAAAGTGATTTGCCATCATGATGTTGTGATTGCCCCTTGGCTTTGCAATTTATTCCACTTGTCTGAACTGCAGTATCATGTATCTGTTCAGTTTCAAGACAAATTTCGTTTACAGGAATAGCAAATACAAGACACAGGCTGCTAGTTATTCCTCACGAATGAGGTTCTGTTTAGCTGATTTTAGGCATATATGAAGACTTCAGGTTTACTTTTCCTGTACCATGCTTTCACAGTAGAGTACTTAGAAAGAAAGAAAGAAGAAGAAAAAAAAAAAAAAAAAAAAGGCACTTTTAAAATGCTTGTAGTAGTTACAAATCAACATACTAAATCACAGAGTGGTGTCTGCACACGCTCGCTGTAGACAGGAGCACAAAACACAGCTCCTGGTGCTGTGCAGCTACATCCTGTATCATGACCTCACAACTCCCCTTCACCTTGCCTGTCTCCCGTACACCTCTCCCAGAGCCTGGGCAGCCAGAGCCAGCTTCTCTTCTCTGGCATAAACACGCCTTTAGACCCCTAGGCAAGTCTGACAAGGGCTGATTCGAGCAGTGTAGGGGGAAGAAGGGTAACATACCCATGAAGATGCTGCAGTATGGTAGCCTGACTCTTGATCTGTATCATTCTTCCAGTTATTACCCAACAGGATCAAATGCTCAGTGCATCCATTACAGTCTCCTCTTTTTATCTGTACCAGTTCAGGAAATCATCTCTAATTAGCACAACATTAGTATACAAATGTGAGTGTCATTAGAGATGTCTAAGTAAGAGTGGAGGTGGGTATATAGGTATCCAAATAGCTGTTGGGGGTTGTCATGATGATACACAACAGCTGGATACTTAAATTCAGCATGAACTGGGGAACCAAAGTATCCTAAGAAATGAAAATGATCTTTGGAGACAGAAAAAGTCCAACTTCACTCTAAAAAAATCCAAAATACTTTATGGCAGGTTAACAAAAGAGCAGGCCCCCAGTAGATTTTCAGTTGTGAAGCAGAAATTAAGACACTGATCAGCATGAATCGTTGCTCATGTAGCCAAGTACAAATTATATAGGGACCATGCAGTCCAGAGATAAATCTATGAAAAATGTCTGAGGATTAAATTCATCTCACTTCATTTTAGTTACCTAAAAAATTTCTAGTCTTACCTGCACAACAAGCCTCTCTGTAGTCAAAGGGGAGATACACAGAAGCCTCGTTGCTCTCATCTGTCCACTTGGAAAGGATTGGGTTGTCTCTGTAGACACATAATTCTCTTCATCAGTTAAAAAAGGAATAGCAGTGCCTGGATACCAAACTTTCAGGTTGATCCAGTTCAGGCAGGTGAACCACAGGGTAAGGGGTAAATTAGGTAGGGGCACCTAAGTGCTGTGCTGTCAGCAGCGAGCAGCCCCAGCTGTGCCAGCAGCCCACAAGTGCTGGCCTTGGGGATCAGTCCAGCTCCTCTCAGCCAACTCAGCCAGCCGAAAGCAAAGGGACACCCCTCGAACCGCTGGGATACCAGATTTTGAGGAATGACTTCAAACACGGATGAGCAGCCAAGCCAAAGTGACTCCAAAAGTGCAACTGAATGGGAATGATGATTTTTATCTGCAACCACCAACACTGTATCAGAAGCACATTTCCAGTTATAACATGCTCTCACTTGACACCTGCACACTTTCAAAATATTTTTCCCCACAGTGCAGTTTGATCATGATCTTGCCCCTATAAAAATTCTCTTCCCAGTGTAACACCCCAGATAACTTTGAGCCTACCTCTGCATTCACAGGCAATCAGACACAAATTCTCCTCTGCTTTGCTTTCTGTCCTAAACCAGATAAACATTAGCATGAGAGGTGACAGAGTATTGTTAAATAGTGCACTGTTTTGCCACTGAACTGAGTAATGAAGGTACCTTTTCTGAAGGCTCTCTGACTTTGAACATTTTAATCAAGAATAGAGGTCAATGATGAAAAATTGAAGTTCTTATTTTTCCAGAGGATGTCATTTTTCTTATAATTTAATCAAGACTAACATGTTGCTTTTAATGACATTGCGTGTCATTTGACATAGAAAGGCCAAATTTCCATTAGGATTTTTGACAGGCCCCCAGTAGATTTTCAAAACCATTTAATGCTTTTGAAAACTCCATCAGCTAGGTTAAAGCCTGTGGACATCCCTTCAAAATCAGGCCCACACCTCCTAAAACAAAACTTAGAGGTAAAAATTTTACAATGAAGCAAGTGTGAAATGAATTAAAGGAAGGAACAGAGAACCAGCACTGCAGCCAAAGTAGAAATCAACAAGAGTGCATAAAGAAAGAAAATCAAATGCATCCCTTTGTCAGACAAAATCACACTATTGCTTTTATTCCCTGCAATTACCTCTGGCGATCCAGCCCTTCCTAGCTGCTCCTACACAGACAACCAGAGGTTCTGCACTCTCTTCTTGCACTGCTTTCATGCAATTACCTCTGGCAATCCAGCCCTTCCTGGCTGCTCCTACACAGACAACCAGAGGTCCTGCACTCTCTTCTTGCACTGCTTTCATGGGGAAAAGGGACTGGAAAACTGCTGCATCAGGCTTTCTAAGGCTCTTAGGTAGGTGTCTGCAAAAAAGTTGTGCCACTTGCATATCACACCCTGTACATCATGCACTTAGTGTATGTTTTTCAAGTCACACCAGTCAGAAAGCCCACGGTCAGAATTACACCTTAGTTCTCATAGTAGTGATGTTACAGCTAATTGGAAGATATTTTGTGGACTTAAAGAACATAACTGAAAATCATCATAGAATAGAATCACAGAATCGTAAAATCATAGAGCAGTTTGGATTAGAAGGGACTTTTAAAGGCCATTTAGTCTATTGGGGTCCCTACATTAAGCAGGAACATCTTCAGCTAGATCAGGTTGCTCACAGCCCTGTCCAACCTGACACTGAATGTTTCCCAGGACGGGGCAGATACCACCTCTCTGGGCAACATGTTCCAGTGTTTTGACAACCTCACTAAAAAATTTCTTCCTTATATCTATTCTGGATCTATTCTTTTTTAGTTTAAACTCATTACCCTTTGTCCTGTTGCAACAGACCCTGCTCAAAAGTCTGTTCCCATTTTTCTCATAAACCTCCTTTAAGTACTGAAAGGTTGCAATGAGGTATCCCTGGAGCCTTCTCTTCTCCAGGCTGAACAACCCCAACTCTCTCACACTGTCCTTGTAGGAGAGGTATTCCAGCTCTCTGATGATTTTTGTGGCCCTCCTCTGGACCTGTTGCAACAGGTGCATGTCGTTCTTGTGCTGAGGACTCCAGAGTTGGATACAGTACTGCAGATGGGTCTCACCAGAACTGAGTGGAGGGCCAGAATCACCTCCCTCAACCTACTGGCCACATTTTGATGCAGGAGACGGTTGGTTTTCTAGCATGTCTGGTATGACAGCAGTCAGAGGCAGCATGACTTTGTTCAAACTCAGTGCTACCTGGGCAAAATACGTGGCCTACTCCTGTTGGAGATAAGGGTCTGTGAACAACTCACATCCTTGGAAGATGAGGAGTGAAGCAGATCCCTGAACAGATGATGTAGCTTTAGCACCAGGAAAGCATCACAGCACATCCATGCAGTGTCTCAGTCAGATGGGGCCAACAGTGTAGAAAGACATTTCCTCTCTGCAGGCTGTGCTGCAGGAAGTCCTGAGTGAAGGTGGGTACAGGATCACTCTGGCTTCATCCCTCTGCAGCAGTTTTACAGGTCCTGGCAGGACCTGTATTCAGCGTAAGCATGTGAATTAAGGGGACAGGGCAGAGACAGAATAACTCATTGCAGGTGGTCAAATGTAATATACATGATCACTAGTCACTTTTCAGAATATATACATAGTAATATGTGTTATTTATATTTTTATCACCCCAGTGGGACTTTGGTAAGTAAATCAGATTTTCCCACTCTGACACAAAAAAAATGTTCAGGAGTGGAAATAACAGATTGCTTTTGCCTGAAATAACCCTGTGCTTATTCTAGGGGTATGTCAGCTGAGTGATCCTCACTTCTCTGGACCAGTTAGACTTAGTAAAATTTGCCCTTCTTCTGCCTGAGCTCTGCAAGAATCAGCTTGCTTTGGGCCTGATCCAAATTCCACCAAAGTTGGTGGAAAGTCTCTGTGTGGCTCACACAGATTTTTATCAATCCCTCGGCCATTAAAATGTTAAAAACAATGAGTGGGTAATGTATGGTTACCTTAACCAGAGCCTATCTAAACTACCTCTGTTGTCAAAGTTATCACATATTCCTTTCATTAACAGATGGAAAAATCATGTCTGTAAGCAAACACAAGCTATCGCAGGCATCCAAGTGCCTTTCTGCTTCTGTCACTCTAAGAAGTTTAGATTCATCCAAGGGCCTTGTAAACCAAATACATGTTCTAAAAAAATCAATATTCAAGTTTTTTAAAGCTATTTTTAAGTTATTTGTGAAAATAGAAAAGTCTTGTTGAGTTGGTCTTTAAAACTTTTGACCCAAGAAACACTAATACACATGAACACAATTTTTTCTGTTAACTAGCAATCTCTCTCCTGTAGTGTGAGGTCTTGGCAGAAGTCTTGGTGTCTACTAGTGTGGTTACACTATGATGGACAGTATAACTGCGTATACCAAGGTGCACAGCTGATAGATACTCTCAGCTCTGCAAAGAGAAAGGCAGGACCCACAGGTTTTGGTCAGGTTTTCTTTGAGATTTGGGACTGGAGATCATTTTGTCATTATTTTTTTCCTAAAATATAATCCAACATGCATTACCCGGAGGAAAGAACTTGTTTTTAAAAGGCCAAGTGGAAAAGAAGTCAGAAGTGGAAATTCAATAGAATTTTCATCCTGAAAAGGAGAGAATTGAGGGCACAGAGCAGGAAGAACACATAAGGCAGTGAACAATGAATGTACAAATGTTTTCATCCATCCATTACCTTCATCAGGCAGTGCCAGTGGGGCTGAGGCACGGTACACACAAGGTGTCCAACTTGCCAATGCACTCAACATCATGGATTTTCCTTCAGCTGCCAAGAAGAAGCCAAGGCTGTTCGGCACTAGGGAACATCAGCTACTTCTGAACCTGTTTCTCCACATCCCCTTTGTCTGCCAAAAAGGCCAAGCTGTACTTTGTGGGTTGTGTGTGACATCCAAGTTGTGATTAAGACTCTTGGTATTGAGTCTGACAGGACCAGCTACCTCCAACTCACGCAATTTCACCTCAGAAGACTAGAGGAGAAAATAAGTCAAGAAAGGTGTCTTTTTTTCCCCCAAGACACTGCAGTTTATTAAGTGCATGATGTACTTTTTTCACATCTCACTGCAGCCAGTTCACAGGTGTTACACCAAGGTAAGTCAGAAGCTAGCAGAGAAGGCATCAGAAGGACAGTCACTAACCATGATGATGCCAGAAATTTCAGGTTCATGTGTTGAATCATGGGTCCCACTCATACAAAGACTTCTGAAAAAATAAAACCAACCCAATACGTGAGTATTTCTAGAGATGACAAGATATCAAACCACTGCTTAAACAAAACACTCTTGCCACATCAAGTCTTGCACCAAACAGACTTCCCAAGACCTCATCTAAAGAAGCGATTTCTGAAATGTCTGTAGAAGGGTATGTCCCGTCTTTCTACTTCTTTTTTAGTTAGACTGTTCAACACATACACCAGTCCCTGACCAGGCCAGTGAGGGGATTTACTTCCCAAATCTAGAGACAAGTTAGAATTGGCATTATTTGGACTTCCAGGCTAGCAGCCATAGTGAGGGCTTTGCTGCACAGAGCTGGACTGCTGACTTGGATCCATGGTAAGATGCATAATGAAACAGCAAATCACCTGCACTTTGTCTCCAGAAGTTTTGCATAAACAGGAACAGTTTTGTCTCTTCGCCTTCTTTCAATACATTGATGACTTTTCTGTGAGTGTGTAACCAAATCTGCATGAAATGATTGGTAATAGAAGACTGAAGTAATGGGGGGAAAAACAGCTTTTATTCTCTCATAAAATGTCAAAATATGGATCAGACTGGCTGAACATCCAGAAATTCTTTCCATCCAATCACCGGATTTGCCAACCATTCTAGGATATCTTTTTCAAAAAAATGAAGACGGGTTATGAAATTGTCTAGCTTGAGTAAAGACATACTTTTTCCAATAGGAGGGGTGAGTTTATTTTGGAATTTTAGATTATTTGTTCTTCAAGTCTTATATTTATGTATTGCTTTTCATCCCCAAACATTCAAAGATGCTTTATATCACAGCAAAAGGTCTTTAAAAAGTGTATTCTTTTTTGTTTAAATGAGACATTATCTTATTCTTAGCATTTAGTATAATCCTTTTGGAGACCATTAGATCTTGTCCAAGTTGCTGATCATGTGAAATTCCAAAATATTTAAAAAGAGGCCAGCAACTGCATGAGGATTAATAAAACGAATATGACTGGCCAGCTTAATGGACAAAGCAAAGTGACAATTTGGGTATTTCTTTTTCTTATGTAGGTAAAAGGAGGGGGGTGGGGGGGAGTTGATTATCCTTGCAGAAGGTAACTGGTAAAATTGTAACTTTCATGGTAAATGACTCTTTAGCAATGAAACTGAGAGGGAGAAAAATAAGTGATGTAAAATCTTCAAAGTTTTACCAAAATTTCTCTGTTCAGGACTTTTTTGTTGTTGTTTTTTGGTGGGTTTTGTTTTGTTTTGTTTTGTTTTTTGGTGTACATGTGGGTGGCAATTGGAATGAACTGATAGGTATGACTGTTTTCTAAATTTGATGTTGTGTATAGCAGCTACAGATAGTGGTGACAAAATTCTGTCAGGAGCTTTATCTGTCTGCTCCGTATCCACATTCAGCAAAACCTGAGGAACAAACAAAGGAGCATTTGGAGAGTCTGTGCTGTGTGAGCTTAGCAAATTTGAAGCTTGAACACTTAGAGATCTGGCCAATGAAAATAAAAGCTGTTGTATATATATACATGTTGCAAATACATGCTGCAATGAATGAGCAAAAAATATTTGCCATCTGGAGAAGTCATAGATGGAAAGTGTTTGTGTGCTGAAACAGCCATAAAGTAGGAAATCTGACATTATTTTTCCTACCTTTAGCAGGGGAGTTTGTCAATGTGTCCTTTGTTGGGAAAGTGTTTTAGTGTCAAGAAGTCACCCAACCTTCAAAGCCCCTCAACTTTTTAAATGTAATGCCTCTCAGATGAAGGCTGAGCACATCTGAGAGCATCTGATCTTTTGAATGCAACCAAATAGCCCAAACTGAACCCAGAGGAAAACAGCTCTCCTCCTAAGCAGTCGCCAAACCCTCAGGCTAACTCCTCCGATTAAACCAAGCCTGTCCTTCCACTTCACTGTGCCCATCACCTTTTAATGCTTACCAAAATCACATCAATGCTTAAAACTATCAGTCATCATCAAGCAGCATGTCTTATTTAGCAGCACCTCTGGACTGGGTCCTTTGCTGCTTAGCTTAAGAGGTGACACATGGTTCAACTCAGCCTGGGCTGACACTGGTTTAGCAGAGGTGCGGTTCCTGTGGTGGCAGTGCACACACTCTGCTTTTGCCCTTGTGAGTGTATGAGTCTCTGCATCAAGCAGCTTAGAAACTGAACTGCTTTTGGCCTGAGACTCCTGGTTCTGGGGGCAAGACCACACTTCAAGGTGGGCTGCACTAACCAACCTCTAAAATCTGCTAGACTTCAAAGCTGTCAAGGGTTAGGGCTGGGGTGCCCACTAAATGAATGGCAGATGCTGTCTATTAACCCACTCATGCTTCACAAAGAGGAATAGAAAGGGAATAAGGGAGAGACACTTATAGATTGGGAAATAAACCAGATTTAATAAATAATGAAAATAATGAAATATCTACAAATACATACAAAACCAATATTAAACCAAATCCCCCAATGACAATCATGTCACTATTACCACTGATGCTGAGCAGCAGGCACTGGGGAAGTCACAGACTGGACTCAGCAGAAGATGGAAACAGGATTCAGGAGCTGGATTAAGCAACTGGATTCAGGGACGTACAGATTGGGATCAAAGGCAGAATCACACAGAATCGCAGAATTACTGAGGCTGGAATAGACAAGATCATCAAGTCCAGCCTATGACCCAACACCATGACATCAGCTAGACCATGTCACTAAGTGCTACATTCAATCTTTCCTTAAACACCTCCAGGGATGGCGACTCCAACACCTTCCTGGGCAGTCCATTCCAGTGCCTAATCACCCTGTCCGTGAGGAAGTGCTTCCTAAGATCCAACCTAAACCTCCCCTGGTGCAGCTTCAGGCCATGCGCTCTTGTCCTGTCACCGGCTGCCTGGGAGAAGAGCCCGACACCTGCCTGACTACAACTTAATTTCAGGGAGTTGTAGAGAGTGATAAGGTCCCCCCTGAGTCTCCTCTTCTCCAAGCTGAA
>JAAGNO010009225.1:1746-17507 GCA_033439905.1 Ceryle rudis | reverse complement strand
CCCAGCTCCCTCAGCCTCTCCTCATAAGACTTTCCCTCCAGTCCCTTCACCAGCCTTGTCACTCTCCTCTGGACCCACTCCAGCACCTCAATATCCTTCCTGAAGTGTGGGGCCCAGAACTGCTCACAGTACTCGAGGTGAGGCCTCACCAGTGCCAAGTACAGGGGCAGAATTACATCCCTAGACCTGCTGGCCACACTCTTCCTGATACAAGCCAAGATGCCATTGGCCTTCTGTGCCACCTGGGCACACTGATGACTCATGTTCAGCCAGTAATCAGACAGTACTCCCAGGTCCCTCTCTGCCAGGCTACTCTCCAGCCAATCATCCCCCTGTCTGTAGTGCTGCATGGGGTTATTGTGGCCAAAGTATAGGACCCTGCACTTGATCTTGTTGAACCTCATATTATTGGCCTCAGCCCATTGACTCAGCCTGTCCAGGTCCCTCTGCAGCATCTCCCGACCCTCCAGCAGATTGCCACTCTCCCCCAATTTAGCATCATCCGTGAATTTACTAATAGTAGATGAAACAGACAGAGTCCTCCTCTGATACTGGCCACTGAAGAAGAGTTTGACCCTCATGGTCCCTTGGCTGTATACTGAAGATGATGTATATGGAATGGAATACCTCACTGGTCAGTTTAGGGTCATTTGTCCTGTCCACTCCTGTCTTCAGGTGTGACCTTTCACTTACTGCACCCCCAATGTGGTACACAAGATTTAGTGGTGACCTTGGTGTCCACAGAGGCAAGTACGAGCAAGAGCCTTTTTGCACACCAATCCTTAGAAGTAACTGTAAACATCAAACATTATCACCTCTAGAAGCAGACAGTCTGTGAAAATATGCCTTCAACTTCAGAAAGTGGAGTTACTTAGAAGAGACTTAGCTGAGAAGTGAAATCACCGAATACAATTGGTTCTCTTCTAGCTCAAACCAGGACAAAAGCCATGGGGAGCCAAGTCTGGAACCAGTTGAGCAGGCTGGCTAGGGGGAGGAAACACCACTTCTTTCTCAGCCTAGCCAGAGGCTTCAGGCAAGGACAGAAGTCAAGTCTGAGTTACTGTTGTGGGACAAGAGGACAAAGAGACAATCCCATGACAGGAGAGGCCACATGTCAAGAATCTCATGCTTTTAGATTCACTAAAGAATGCATGTGCTTAATACAAAATAATGGTATTTATTTTTGCTAGGTTCCTCTTTGTGGGTTTATAACAAACTTTTTCTCTAACAGAAACATTAGTGCATACAGTGTGCATACTGTATCACATAGGCCATGATTTTCCCCTGTCCCCTACTTTCCCAGATGCAGTTTTGGACCTGAGGATAAAAAGTCAACCTCATGAATGTAGCAGCAGCTGCTTTTATTCAGTCCTTCCCAAGGAAACCAGGTGGCCACTTCAACCAGACTACTTTTTGTCAGAAGACAGATTTACAAAGGAAGTTTACCTCAAATGACCTTAGACTAAAGATGTAACCCACTCCCCTCTGTCCTTCAGCTTTGTAGCAGCAGATTTCTATATGAGTAAACAAGCCAAGATCCAGGTGTTGACACCTATAGAGAATGATTTCAGAGTGTTATAGGACACTGCTTTATGCACAGAGACTATCTAACCTAAGTACTCAAAATAAACTTATGTTTCTAAGATTTAGTATTAGCAACTTTTCCATAGGAAAGGTGATATTTCAATTGGCAATTTCCAATTGCAAATAAAATGCTACAGATGGAAAAATATACATACTGGAATTCACAAAATTCCCATGAAAACGAGAGAGGAAGTCTTCTCCCAGTTTGAAGCTGTATGTGGAAAAGACATTAGATACTGTCATAATCTGAATAGAAGCCCGATATCTTTACCCTGTGATTAATGTGGAAAAAACAGTGACTAACGGGTAAAAATAATGTCTATATGAGCAGTCTTCAGCTTTTTATTTCACCTTCTCAGAATGTGGAACTTTAGGTACTGCAGTGAAGCACATCACTGGAAAATTCAGACTAGAAATGCTACTTTTTAAAGACACGATCCTAGGGAAACATAAAATCTTGCCTTTTTTTTTTTTTTTCCTTCCTTTCTTCATGGCAGATATTTAAGGTTATTGAGATCACAAGGAAAGAGAGGTAACACAGAATCTTTTGGACATGGTTAAGATTCAGATATTTAGATAAACCCTAGAGAAAGATCCAGATTTTGAGATGGCAAGCCAAATCCAAATCTTCTCACCATCCATGAGGCAGGTGATGGTCAGTATCTCACCCAATAAATTACCAGAAGAAAGTATACAGATTTGCATACTGCTTTGATTTTATTACCCAATAATCTCAGAACAAATGCCAGCTGCTATGATGTCATATAAGGGCCTTGTGCTCTATACTGCACGAACATTAAGAGTACGAACCGGAGTCCGACCAGCTATCCTACGTAGTAACCAACAGCCAAAACCAATTGATTTCAGTAAGTTTTTGGGTCACGTATTTGGATCCTGCAGATTCTGCCAACATCTGGTTAGCCAGAGCTGTGAAATTAAATACATACTACTCTGGGGGCTAGAAGAACACAAAACTACCGTGGCAACTAAACAGAAACAATTGTGCACCAAATACACAGAGATCTGGAACTCAGGACTGCTTGCAGACTTTTTTTCTTTCACAACAGAAACTGTGGGCATCTTGGAGGAGCTGAAATTGCCAGGATTCTGCAGGTAACCATGCCCTGAAATGCTAGATTCCCAGCACTGACAGAAAGTAGAGGAAGCTGAGGGTGCTGTGCTATTGCAACAACTACTTTTAATTGCTTCAACTACAGAACAAGAAACAAGTCTAGGTCCCATTGAACCCAATAGCAAAACATTGGGTTTGGCCCAATGAATCTAATTTTGTCACTGATGAGGTCTCCTCGCTGTTTCAGAAAATGGCGATTGCTTTTAGCAATATTCTAATTTCTCATCAACATGCTATTTATTATTACTTGTTTTTTCTTGGCAATTCTACAACCATGCATGATTCAATTTACAGAATAAAATATTGGCCTTGGTGCAAATTTCAGTTTTGTGATCTTTCAAATTTTTCACTGCTTATACTTACTTATACTCTTAGTGATTCTCAGTTATTTTTTCATGTTTTCCTACATAACACCACCTGCTGCCCTTATCAGTTTACCCATAAGACCTCGGGATTGTATAATACTCTCCAGTATACTCATCTGGCTAAAGGAAATTTTCAGCTCAGTTTTCACTGTGAAGACAAGAATTTTCTGGAGAGTGCATGCAATTCCAGATGTGACAAAGTCTGGCACTTAGACTTCCTGGCACAAAGTACAGCAAAGCGTTAATAGATTGTGATGAGTAATTGAAAAGGAATAGCAGATTTTAAGCCATCCTTTATTGGTAGAAACTCCAGACAAGCAGGCAATTCCAGAAGGTTTCTTGTGGAGGTGGTTTGGTGTCTCATGATCTATTGAAGTTTGCATTTGCATTGACCTGAGCAAACTTCTGTGGTTCTCATTACAATTTTTGTATAACCTGCACAGTTTGTAGCCTACGCCTAAAGATGAGAACAAATCTCTGAGGAGTTAAAAGTGGCAAAAGCATAAACTGACCCCAGAGGCTAACAGGAGGAGAGTGACTGGCAACAGGGCTGGTTTGGGTGAAAACTGAACTGCCACCCATTCACCAGGCCAAAGGCAAGGGCATACTAGAAGACATTTTCCATCAAGCATGTCAGAAAAAGGACAAGACTACAAATGCCACATGATCAGGACAGGATCTCAAAACTGGCTCCGTGTCAATAAAAATCTAGCTACTCCTTCATCTTGTTTTCTACTTCCTCTATTAAAGCCAGCATCATCTGCAAAGAGTGCCCATATCTTGAAAAGAGCTTTTATGGAAATGAGATATCCTCCTAACAGCTTCCATCCTTTAGTCCTACTCTGTCAGGACATGACAGCCTCTTTTTTTTTTTTTTTTTTTAAAAAGTAGTTGGTTATTAGTTCTTGGAGTCAAAGGCCATGAGGTGAACAACAGATCAAATAAATATTGAGCATAGAAGAAGTGAACTAATTCTGCTCCAATAAATGCCAGGCTTCAAACTGCTCAAGCATCTAAGGAGGGGGCAAGCAAACCCCATTGAGTGACCAGGACTCCCAACATAGCTGGGAGTTAAAATGCAACATGAAATGAATGTCCCAGATTAGTCTCGACAACACCCCATAAACTGCACCCACCCCTCAGCGCAGACGCCTGTATTTGTTGTTCACAAACACCTAATCATTTTCCTTTCTTCACAGTCTTTTTCAGCAACAGAGACCCTGAAACATAAAATAACAATGAAAAAGAAAGCCAACCCTCAGATTCTGTTTGGGACAACTGTAGCCCCCAAGATAAATGGGAGAGAGCACTTTGCTGCCAGACACACCAAAACTATCAGAAGACACTATGTGGGACACGGCAATAGAGCTGAAGGAGAAGGGTTTCTTACTGAGATGTGCAGGGCAGCATGGGGACGAGAAGAGGCTAAAAGTTATTTCAAGGAAGAAAAACAACAAAAAGAAGTGCAAGGAATGTGAGAGAAAGGAAGAGTTGGGAATTTATTGCACTGGTTTTGGGGAGATAATGGTCAGAACTAGACTTCGGATATATCTGAGGAGCTACTGTTTAAGAAAGGATCCACAGTACAATATATGGGAAGCATATAGGGGAGATAGCAAATCAGTTTCAAAAACAGAATATGGTGCAAATCCTCCATATCAATCTCCAGTAAAGCCAGTCTGCAGGACTGAGCTCCAGTACAGTGATTCTTACAGTGATGTCTTTCAAAAGAAAGAGAAAAACCAAGACAAGGAATGAACCACCTTGATGTTATCAACTCAAGCCTCATCCCTGGAGACCTAACATCTCTTGCTCAATCCTCTGCTTCTGGATTTTGCATCACCTCTTTCTCTTCTCCTGGGCAAGAATGAGCTCGAGGCAGTAGGTACTGCAACACTGCATGTTGACAACTAGCAACCTGACACTAATTGCTGCAGCCACACCAAGCAGATAGCTACACACCGAGAATCACAAGATAGAGCCATCAGGAAACAAAACCACAGCAATATTATTTGATATCACTTCTTCCATTATTTTCCTCTCAGTGCCTTAAGAAAAATGCTGTACTTTAAAACAGCCTTGGTCAGTTTCAGTGTCAAGCCATCTCAAAGGTTCATAAGCACTGAAATTTCAAACCAACGCACTAGTTCAAAGAATTCTTCACTCTGCAGATCCTTTCTGCCTGCATCTGCTGCATAAAGTTTTTAAACAGAAATCTTTTAATTTCTCACCTCCTGGCTAGATTCTGGTGAGATATACCACTCCCTTGCCTGTACCCATCCTTAGCACATATTGTTACCTGTTAGTTTAAGATATGAAACACTTACCATCTGTCAGCTTTGAAATATGATGGACTTCTGTCTGGTCCTGGCAAGGAGGTGTGGGACCTTTGCTCACAGCTGCCCAACCAGCCAGGGAGGGCAGAGCATTCTAGGGGCAGAGGAGCTCTATGAACCAACTTTCTCCCACCCCACTTGAAGGGTTTGCTACAAGAAAATATTTTTTTTTTTTTGCTCTAGCTGTAAGTGCACAATAAAGAAGAGCTTAAAGACAGCTGACCCTGCCTTCAGGCAAGACAACAACGCAGAATACTTTTGCCAGATCTTCCCATTCCATTTTCTTTGATAAGGGGATTATGAGGACTGACAGATTTCTAGTTGCACATTAATAGCACCGAGCACCTCCTCAGCCTTAGAAACAGCCTATAAGAAGGCCCACTGACATTTCACCTCCCCCCCAGCCTGCTGCACTCTAGCAGATTTTCCCTTTCCTGAGGCTGGGAACCCCAGGAGGAGCTGCGCAATCCAGTAGTCGTTCCAGGTACTCTCAGGGTTTGATGTGGTTTCTGTGCACTCCCCAGACAACCCAGCTCATCAGCAGGGAAAATGCTGATCCACAGCAGGTCCACAGCATCATGCAGAAGAGGGCTAAAGCCTTCGGTACTGCCCTGGAAATACTTCCACAGACATTATGATTTCTTGCTAGGAAGCTAAAAATCTCCATGTGGTCACTGTGACAGCAGGGCTCTGACAGCAGACATATTTTTGCAGATTATTGCCAAAATCAGATCCCTGTAAAGCAAGTTGGGAAGTGTCCACTGGGGAAAGAAATCCCTCTGTCTTTCAAGAGAAGTTAATAAATGTCAGAAAAAATTCTGAAGACATAATCGTGGCTGTGAGGATTAACTTTCTCCTATGGCAGCAGTGCCAGATATCTACTGAAGATACATTTTCCCTATTTGTGGTTTTGTTTGGGGTTTTTTTGTTGTTGTTTTGGGGTTTTTTTTTTAAATATGTAATAAGGAGTTTATGAATTAAAGGTATGATGGGAAAAAAAATCAATTTGACACAGAGAATTAAAATTCAACATCAAAAAGCTTGGATTTAGCACAGAAGGAAAAAGGTTTTTTCATGCACTCATCCTGCTGCAAAAAGAAAGACCACTGGAGAATAATGAGGAAATAAATAGAATTAATATATGAGGAGTAACTGGGGAGGAAGTTTGGTCTGTAAAAGATTAATGAGGAACATACACTTGCTTTTGCTTTGCTCCCAGACATATAAGCCAGAATTGTATTTTATGGCTTTCAAGGTGAATAGAAAGTGACTGAACACCGCAGAAACTTCTCGAAGTGTTTTCACTTTGTAGCCCTACTGCAACTCTTTCCCTTGGAGACAGAAAAGTCTGTATATGCTAACTCTGCAGACAATATGCTAACTCTGCAGTTTTCAGTGATAAGCAGAGGAAGTCCCTACAGACCACTTCACTGGCACATGCTTCCTTCCCTTGAGCATGCGACAACCAGTGAAAAGGACTTGGTTTTGCACAGAAGCCACTGAGCCACAACTGAATAGGCCTTAGCTAAGTTTTCTTTTAAATCACATAATTAAAAGCAGCAAAGAAAAATTTAAAAGGCATTATCCAGTCTCTATGTGCACAGAACCACATGCGCGCACACATACATACACACATACAAATGCTGCCAAAAAAATTTGCTGTTTCAAAAAAAATTTACCACACAGCTCCAGATAAATATTTAGGCTATGAAATGTCAAAAGACTTAATAGAATTATTAATCTGGAAATCACCTCTTTTTTTTATTTATTTCTATGTTGACCTCATTTTTGAAAAAAAGCTGAAGCACATTTAGAACAATTTGTTCTGTTTCATATGAAATAAAATGCCTCAGATGAAGCTAAGACAAAATAAATTGTGTAATTATCATTAAATCCCCTCTTCTGTGCCAGTTTCCTCCCATCCCTGATCCTCTCCCTTTATTTTCATGTGTGCTAACCTAAGCTGCTACCTGTCCCCATGTGCCTTCGTAGGTTTTGTCCCAGAACCATAAAATGCTTTCCTGACCAAACTCTCGACTTACCATCCCCACTCCTGACAGCAGCCAGCCATAACCATGGGTGCCCCCCAGCAGTACCTGACACCCTCAGCTCAGCAGCAAAGCTTCCCACCTCTATTTCCTTTGGTCACTCTCTTTACTTGCATACAAGGGAATGTTCTGGTTTATTTGAAGTCCCTACCTGGGTGCCAAGGTGAGAGGAGATGTGTTTGAATGGGTCTGGTCACTATATCTGAAATCAGGACATCCTGAGAGCACCATGGTCAATGGGGACAGATGCTGGAGTGCAGTGTGGACCCAATATGAAGAAAGAGTGGAGTTTCTGGTATGTTCAGTATAAGAAAAGAGTCTAGGCAGGACTACCTGAAAACTCTGTCTACCTTAGATGCCATCATCATCAGTGTATGAAATCCCATATCCCATATTAACAGTGAGTAACACAATTTCTTGCTGCAGCTCCAACAAAATCCAGGTCTTCTTCACAAGCAGAAAGTTGGTATAATTCAGCTCTATTGTAAAGAGAAGATTTCATAAGTCACTTTTTCCCTGCTGCATGCCCAGCAAATTAAATGTGCACCACGGCTACTGCACAGGTCAAGGGCAACTTCATGGTGGAGTTTTGCTAGGACATGCTCATTCCAGGCTCTTCTTGCCAGTGTCCTGCATGAGCTGTAGACACTGAGGATGGATTCTGCCCACAAAATTTTGTGGTGACTAGAAGTAAATAATAAAAAAGCTAGCTGCACTCTCTATTGTAAGCCTCCATCACACCCAAAGGACAGGGTAGGAGGCTTCCCCCAGTCCATATGCTTTTTACTCTCTTCTGTCCAAAGTAGAAATTACATCAACCCCATACTATGTAGGAAGCAGTCTGAGCTGTGAGCTATCACTGGTGTTCAGGAAAGTCAGCTTACACCAGTATGAGAAGAACATTCTCTGTTGTGGACTGACCAGACCTCTTCATAGCAAAGCAGTTGCTTCCCAAGAAATGAGTGTTTGTTTATTTGTTTTTTAGATTTGCCAACTTTTGCTTCTACTATGTCTAGGAAAAACTGGATCTAAAATTACTGGTGCAAAATAAATATGTCTGAGCCCAACCTTTCCAAATAAGAACATTTCTGTCTATTGCACAACCAAAATGAGCAACATTTGAATTTTTTTTTTTAAAAAAAGTTACCATTCTGTTCTTTCTTGGCACGTTACTTAAAGTATACCTAACAAATGGATTCACTTAGAAATCCGTATGCCTTTCAGAGAGTAAATAAAGTTCTTGAATAAGTTCCTATATTTGTTGCAAGGCTCTCGGGGAATATGTCCACTAACGTTTATCACAACACCCGAGTCATGAGCCAAACTTTTGCTGATGCACTACATTATACTTTGAGGGGTGTATGTGGAATTATATATTAAAGAAATAGATCATATTAGCTAGCAATTTTACTGTGAAGAGTTGTGTGGAGATCACCCACTGGCTATCATTCTTTCTGGTGGGCAGCAGGGCACAGTACAAGAGCCTGGTAGGGGGGCAGAACAGGGAGTTCCCACCCTAATACTGAATTTCTTCCCTTTTGCAGGTTTAAGCCATATGTGAACTTGTCAAGTTACACATGGGTGGTTTACAGCCAGACTAGAAACCCTGAAAACAAGAAATTATGATGGAAACACAGACTACCCCATAAACACAGTACATGGATCTTGTGGATGCTGCCATTGTCACAGGCTCACAGCTGAATTTTGAATTCTTCTACTGAATTACAGAAGGAGCTGTTATTAGGCTCCCCTCCCCTCAACCTCATTATATACAGTGGTTTGCCATCATTAAACGCTCTTTCTAACAAATTTTGTCTACAGAGTGCTTAGCACAACAAGATTTTTCTGACCGTTGCAATTTGATATATTCAGGAGGTAATACACATTCAGTGAGACTGTGTGTACCAGGATAATGATTTTCTGCTGTCAGTTTAGGGCTGGGACATTGCGGATCTATGGATCCAACTGGTGGAGATAGACCTGCAGGGTGGAGTTAATCTTTGCTTGTTAAGAAAATTCCTGACCCTGATGCATTTGTCTGGTAGCTGGCCTAATGTAAAGGAAAGGAAAAAAAAAAAAAAAAAAAAAAAAAAAAAAAAAAAAAAAAAAAAAAGGGGGGGTTTACCTTCACAAAAGAAAAAAGGAAAAAAACCAGGCAGGACCACCCCTCTTTTGGGGAAGCTTAGTTTCAAGAGATGCAAAGTAGAAGCTCAGCTTCTTCAGGATGTTTGCAACTTGTGTTCTGCAGTCATTTAATGTTGCTGCACATTACTCCACAGTTGTTTCATTTCACCTCCTGAAGTGATTGAAATTCAAGACAGAGGGGAGAAAAATGCACCTGTTCCTGCACTGACTGTAGAGAAACAGAACTGATTTCACTTCTTAGTGACAAAAATGTATTTCATCAAGCACACAGCTTTTTAAGAGAGCAAGTGGGTTCAGTTACTGATGAAGGCAAGGTGAGATTTTGACATGACAGTCTCAGAAAGTGTACAAATTTACAGAATTCAATAATATTTCATAAAAATTGCCTCCTTGTGAACACTTTTTGCAGTGTATATCCCATTTCTTAGAAAAGCAAATGAGTTGAATTACTGCAAGATAGCTAAAAGAAAATAATAAGCTCATTGAAATCCCCATGCAGAGAAGCTCTAAGGGAAGTGACTTGCACAGGGGTGTTTGCACAGTGCCTGGTACAATGGGTCCTAACCTGGTCATGCCCTTTGGTTGCTATTGCAGAGCAAACATACAACAACAAAGAACAAGCAAGTAATGCTAGGGTCAAGCTCAGCTACCGAATCTTCACTGTGTGTTCCCTGCATGCCTCTTCAATCACCACAGTAGCTGCCACCACTGCATCCTAAGTCTGGCTAAAGCCAAAGGAAAAATCTCCTATTGGCCCCTCTGGCTTTTGCTCAGGTGTATGGTGGCTCAACCAGTATTTCATCATATGCTTCCCATCATTCATGAATGTTCCCACTGTTGTGTGAGGGTGTTTGAATGATGGAAGATTGTTGTCCTATAGGAAAGACTCACATGCAAATGTATTTGGAGTCCAAAGAGTGAGCTCTTGGCAGTGTATCTGCTAGGCACCTTTGTGCTGCTTACAGAGAAAACACCCTCTAAGCAGTCAGAGAGCACTGTTTAAGGACTATTTCTAGATGAATTGATCAGTAATGTGCACTTGTGACAACTCAAATGGAAGTAATGCACCAGGTGATCTGCAGCAAATACAACGGCTGTCCACAAAACTCCAGAAAACAAATGTATCATGTTCAGCATTGAACAGATACAGTGTGTGTGTTTCATGTGAAGGTTGCCAGTAGTCCCTCACCAGCACCTGAAGCTTTCTTTCTCTCTTGGTAGATTGCCTTTGGGATGGCCACTGGTCCAGCCCTGCATTGCTGCTTAATGGGTTGTCTTCATACAAATGACAGCAATAGCTTGATCCAAGGCAGATGTTGCATTCCTCATTTGTCTATAAAATACAGATATTCTCCCTGAGATCAGAGAATGGCAGGTGACAAGCAGCATCTGTAAGACCCTGGAGACAAACCTGGGGCTGTCTAGGTTTGGGTTTCAAAGTTCTTGGGGCTTCTGTGATTTTTTAATAACTTCATGAAATGTGGCAGATGTAAAGACCCATGATGGCTGCAAGAAAGCAGATGCTGATCCCCGGCATGTAGCACACAGCACAAATGCCTCTGTACAGCCCCAAGGGGGTCCATAACTTCAGCTAAAACAAGCAAGAATAAGTTTGGCAGACTAGAAAATGCCACCTTAAATATTTGACGTTACTAGTGACCAAGAGTTGGGAAGAAATGAAAAGCATGTCAGAAAGCTCAATCTAAAAAAAATAAAAAGTTGAACTCAATTTTACAGTTCCATAAAAAATGCAAAAATCATTCACCACTGTCAAGAAGGAAGGCCCAGTCTTTTGGTTTCACTTCCGCCATGGCTGACATTTATGGGGTTACTTATAAACAGCACTTACATAAATCAGTCTAGCTGCAGTTTACAACATTATCACAAAGCAGACAACTATCTTGTATTGGTTGTTTCTTGTATTGGTTGTTTCCTAAATGACAGAGCCTGAGGTGAGGAACAAGAGATGTATATGCTTCTTCAGTGGGTAATTTAACCCAAAGCCAAGTGTCTGACAGCCTGCTACAATCCAAATGAAAGCTTTCAAGCTGACAAAGAGCTTCTCTACTGGTTCAGATGCTGATATTTTTAATAAATACCTTGCAGTGTTGGGTTTCTTTTCCCTGATTTAAACATAATTGTTATTCTGCTAATTATTACAGTCATTTAACTGTTGATCTGCACTTCTTGAGGTACCCAAGTAACGGTTTGTATTGGCTGTATGCATAAATCCCCTTGTCATGAAGAAATGCTAGTGGAGAACTTGGATTGAAATAGTTCCAAAGAGCACTTCACAGAACACTCAGGACCCCTGTTTACACAGACAAGTTCCACATCTCTTGATAAACCTCACCTAACAACCCATATAACATGAATTTTACATCTGTGGCTCTGAAACACCAAAGGACGATAAGATTATTGATAGCTGAAGAGCATATGGTGCTGGTCCCTCCACTTCTGCTGCAAGAATCAGGATGAGAAGGCAGCAGAGAAGCAAGCACAGAATAGCAATGCAGAAGTGAGAGTGAGAACAATTACTCAAGAACAAAAGACTTAAAGAAAACAAGACTGAGGCTTTACTTTTTCCTAAAGCATGAGCTAAATTAAGAATGGTTACAGTTACAGAAAGATTTCCTTGCAATTACTTTTCTGCATCAGAATGTGCTACAGGAACTCCATGGATGTCTTGGATTGAGAGGATGACTCAAGCAAGGGAGTCACAGTTAAAATGAAAGCCACACAGCCACTGAGGACATGAGAGTGCTCTTCAAGCCCATCTTCTCTAAGGAACATGTTCCCTGAGAGAAAATCATTGCAGCACCTTTTATATTTCCCTCAGGAACATCTGCTTTCCCACTCCAGGCACCTCTCATCACCTTTGTTCAAATGGCAGAGAGGTAATCAGATATGCACACTGCCAAGGATGAGCTAGATGTCTCCAAAACAAATTCATTGTCTACTATATTTAGCTGTAATTTTGGAAGTGACTCTGTTCTACACCTTCCAAGAGAGGAGCTGAAGAGAAGAAAGCCCGTGTAGGTTAGCTACAGAAACTTTCATTTTTAAAAGTGATGGCTGTTCTGGATTTCTCCATTTTCTCCAGGAAGACAAACAATTATCGGGAGAGTTGTTCACCCCCAAGTCCAACAGACAGCAAAGTATGTTTAAGCATATTATGCTCTCAAAAACCTGGAATTTATTCTCACTAAGCCTTTATGGGAATCTAAGGGATGGTTTTGCTGTGGAGAATATCCATGCTTTGAACACAATTTTTAGGTGTGTATTTAGGACATGTATCTCCCCCAGACAATGCAAAAGGAAGATTTTCTGGCATGTACTGGCATTACACATCCTTGTGAAATGGTATCCCCCTGAAATGGTGAAAATGTGCATCCAAAAACCAATCATTCTGAACAGCCTAAGGCTCTGTAAGTGTCTAGCAGATGAGTCTGTTCATTATGTTTTATCAAGCCATTGAAGGCTTATTATTTCTTTTGTAAAGGGCAGACTTGGATTTCATGCTCTTGCTTCTTCCATGTGGACTAGAGCCCCACATTCAGAGCTGCTTCTGATACATTTCTATAGATATTTAGGGGATTGCTGCAAAATCATACCAACTTCAATGCAATGGTGCATAGCTATAGACTGTGCTTTACCTAAGTGTGTATGCCCACATGAACTGAATTTTACTAAAAACATATAAATAAAAGGCAGGAAGATGCTTGGCAGCAGTCGCAGGAAGGCATGACCAGATCCACACAAACACTTGGGAACAAGGTGCATATGACTGTGCTACAAAAATCTCTGCAGAGGTTTCATTGGGGTTTTCCAAGAGGAGGTTTATAAAACTGAACTCAGCATTATTAATTTATTGCCTTCCAGGGACTGCAGATACATTTACTAGAGGATGTAAGGTTGATTTAACCTACACTCAGCTTCATTCCTAGGCAAAGGGGTTCCTGGGGATATTTTTTTAATGCAATAAAATAAAAATGTGCTGCTGCAGCCAAGAGAAACTGCAGACAGTTAATTATCTTTACAAGTGACAGCTTCCCTATCAAACTCATTTTAGCAGGGACAACACAAGGTAAAGACTTGAGCTATTTCCCCTCTCCTACTTTATCAGCATGTCCTCTAGCTATCCACTGCATTTTCACACAGGTGATTCCTGTTCTCAAACCTTGTTTTTGCCCTCCCTCTTCCTCAGTCCTTAACGCTCCTCCCACCTTAAAAACACAACTTACTGAAGTGCAGCATTCAGTGGGCTGTGTCCCCCTCACACTGGCTCTCAGTTTGGGAAGGAGGACTCACAGCACTACGGATACTCAAGTGGCACTCACCTCTTCAAAAAAATCCTCCAAAATATAAGCAAAGAAACTAGAGTTAACTCCTTCCAAAGCATAAAAGCATCCATCCCAAGCTTGGATTTTGAGAGAAAAGCAAAGGCATTTGGACTTAGATGGTTTCAAATATTCCAATTTCTATTGGCATCTGTGGGCGTTGCAGCCTCCTTTGTCACACTGCCTAAAAATATTTTATAACTGAGCGAATTAACAGGAGGAAATGTTAGGCCATGCCACCCTCCCTTTCCTGGCAGTAACGTGGGAGGAAAGGCGATGCCTCACGGGCAGGGTTGACGAGTGCATCCCCCTCTCCCGGCCAGGCTGGCCAGCAGTCCCATCCCGTGCCCAGCAGGCTTCAAAAGAGGCACTGTGCAAAAGGCACCCAGCATTCGGCAAGGGGGCTGCTCTTGTGCCTGAAAAAACGAGCAGTCCCAGCAGCTTGTTTGTTTGTTTGTTTGAACAGGGGAATACAGGTTCACTCATCATTGCAACAAGCACACTCACACTTGCGCTTAGCCAGTGTGAGCCTTCCAAACCCAGTGCTGTGTGTGAATGAGCCTAGTAAAAGCTGCAGAGTCTTAGTCGATGATTTTTAAATTTGGGTCAGGCACCCTCGTTGAAAAAATATTGCCACAAACACTGTAAATTAATATTTCATATTCCCTTGAAGTGCCTTTTGAGGAAATTAGCCTTCATTACAGAGGCATCTCCCATGTAAACACAGCAAACAGAAAATACCTATGCTGACAAGGACAGCATTGTAAGGCAGGGAAGGAGAGTAAATGTTGAGTCTGTAGGAAGAACTGGACTTATTCAGCAGCTGAATCAAACAGGCATATGCAACCCCACTCCCCAGCAGCTCCCAAGCTGCAATACCTCCAGCACCCTTCCACTGCAGATGACACCACCTTTACAGTCAGGGAGCAGAACCCCATTGTCCCCCGCACCTACTGGAACGGAAAGGTGGAGGCATTGGCTCCTATTCGAAAACATTTCAAGGGCCTCAGGACCCTCATATTACTGTCAGCACAACGGTTAGATGCACAAGCCGCAGGCATCACAAAAAGATCCAGGTCCCAGGTTCTAAATTGGGAAGGCAGCAAGAGAGTGGGGCTGTTGTGGCACTGTTTTGGTTTTGGGATTTTGGACCATTGCACGGTCTGACCAGCACTAGAATGAGTAATTTTGGCACTGGCTGGGGAGGTTCCTCTAGAACTGAGTGCAGCCAGTCAAACTTGGCCGGCATGAGGCAGGGCTTTTCAAAACGGCTTGTGGTCCAATCGGAAAGAAGCTGAACACTGCTCTTCTCAGAAAAGTGCTGCCCTTGTCCTTTTTTAATGAAAGCAAACTTGGTATTCAGTGGGAGCAGGCCAGAGCTATTTCAGACACGGAAGACAGCAAACACAAATCAATAGAAAAAAATAACTTCTTTTTATTTACAAAAAAAATCCAAATATTGGATGATGTAAACAAAATTCACAATCTGTTCCCTCTAAAGCCTGTTTTCCATCAGCTCTTTTTCTGTCTGTGACAAAGCCTATAGTCAAAATGTTCCAAAAGAGCAATCCAATGAGCAGTTTGCTGCAACAGGATGCCTTGCAGAAGGCAACAGTTGTAAGGAAATCTGAGGGAAAGCAAATCTGCACAGACTCCTACAGACTGCAGGAGCCTGCAGTGCTTTAGACAAGCTGTCTTGAAATTTGCAGGCTTTTTTTTTTTTTTTTTTTTTTACTATTTATTTTGTTAGCAAACCTTTATTACAACAGCAAAACAGTACACTGATTATCCTTCTTGCAAGGGAAACTCTC